>JAVXUP010001945.1:0-174069 GCA_033070095.1 Escallonia herrerae | reverse complement strand
ATGATTGTTTTGAAAATGATGTTCAAATGAATGTCTTGATATCTGAATGGAGGGGATTGAGTTGAAACTCTTCCCTATATTGGAATTAACTGTTTCTGATTATCTGAAATTCTTTTCCCCTATTGACCTTTGAAATATATGTGTTCTTTTTGAAAGCCTTTGAAAAATCAGCATTCTATTTTAGAATGATGGCTTTGAAAATGATCTTTAAATGGTTGTTTTGGTATTTGGTTATAATTGTTAATGTTGTTTCGAAAACTGGAATGACTGTTAATGTTTGTTTTGGTGTCTGTCTGTGATTGTCCTTGGTTGTTTTTTGTATATACTTATGAATGATTATGATCGTTTTGGAAATTATCAAACTGTTGATGATCTTTGAAATGTTTAGAGAAATTGTCCTCAGATGAACTCTTGAGTTGTTTTGTAATTCTTTCGGTTGTTCCTTGAACGAACTTATTGAGCTCTCAAAAGCTCACCCTTCGTTTGACTCTATTCTGTAGGTAATGATCAGCTATAGAATGCTCGGGAATGTGTTTAGAGTCTGTGTGAGATTTTGGTGAACCCAACACTACTGTGGAGCAAGACCCCTACGTGGGTCGGTATTTTTAACTCATTCTATAAGAACTTGAGTTTGTAAAAACCAAAGTTTTAGTAGTTTAAGTTTAAGCAGTTTGTAATCTTATAATTTTGAAATTTTGAGTTCATGTCTAGTTAGATACTCCGAAGTATGTGTCAGTACACATGGCTTAAGAAGTTTAATATGATGTGGTAGGTTAACGGTTCAGGAGTTTGGGGTGATGGAGCTCCGGATTTTCAGGATAATACAGAGACAGAGAAAGATCTCGAAAAAGAATGTAGGTTTGCATGAGTCTTCCTCGAAATGAGCATTCCTGACGATTGGAGTCCATCAATTGGCCACCACATACATTCTGACTACCCTGTACTAGATATTTCCATTTGATAGCCCTTTGTGCATAAACAATTTAGCCTTTCTTTTTTGGAGCCTATATTTCTAACCTTGGGGAGTGTGTCTCCTTGAGTGTGCCTATGTCCCAAGTGTTGCTAAAAAGTTAACTCAGCATAGAAAGGGTTTCCCCTCATAGGAACTAAAGTCTTGAAGATACATGAGCAACGAAATCATGATGATCATTTGCCTATCTCAAAAGAAACAAGAAGTATTGAAGGAAAAAAAGAAGAAGAAAAGAAATAGAGAGGTTGGAGGATGACTGTCAAATTCGAAGTGTAGAATTGCATAGATTGAGATTGAAGGATGTATGTTCAACATATCCGGTTTGAACTACGTCTGATTCCCCCAATGGGCATACGTAGGCAGCTTCTAGGAGCTTTGGTTTCATGTTTGGAATATTTAGAATTATTATTATTCATTTGTTAAACCACGCCATGGCCTACATTGTGTCTGTTATATAAAGTCATCCTTAAGGTTATATTTGTTAAAGAGAGACAAGTGCTCTTTTATATTTGGACGAGGTCGAAAAAAAATAACAATAAAAATGAAAAAAAAAAAAGATAATGGTCCATGCACCTTTTGAGCTTTCTATATTATGACATGATATGTTCACCCCTCTATAGCTTGCTTAATGACCTTTTGATTCCTGATCTTCCAAAGCTGATGTGTTCACCTTCTTGTGACCTGATAATGGCCTATCGATTTTCATGACTAATCTGGCCTTTCCTATTCTGAAAGGCATTTTGATATATTTTCCATCAGTTCAATGATAATATATGAGATCTTATAACTTTATTTCGTGCCTTTTTATCACGCATTTAATGGTCATGTACAGTTGCTCCCAGTTATATACATTGATCTTTTGGCTAGTCATGGGCCAAGACCCCATTAGCCTCAAGCTTATACACCTCTACCGCATACACATCAGCCTCTCAGCTCATGCACCTTAAACCCTTGATACCCACTTTTGGGCCTAACCTTTTCGTGGTAGTCCCGAGGATTCAAACTCTAGTATCTATGTTAAAAAATAATTCCCCTGTGCAGTTCAATGACATTTGGTGATAAGAATTGAATGCTTTTCGATCAACAAACCTCTAGTGATCTTCCTCTCCTTGGGTAGAGATAGATGCATCAACAGAGTGGGTACCATTGCCTGAGATTCTAATGATTTAAGAAAAAGAGGATATATCTTGAAGTGAATAGTCGACCTACCATATCGAGCAATCTAAATATCTTAAACTTAAACATGCTCTCGCATTGTGAAATGGATATTAACTTCGTCATAGATTCTTCTTTATCGATGTATGTAAGGGACTTTCCCATGTGATTCCCTTTTTGTCTTAAGTCGTTTTGTATGCTGCAATGTTGGCATTTTGGTATAGGGGCCTCCTATGAGTCTTCTTTCGTGACAGGATAGTTTTTGTCTTTGCGTGCAATATTCTTTTAATCTAGGGGCTTCAGGTGAAGTCCTTTCAATTGAAAGTCATGATAGAGTCTGTCTACCTCCAGTCTAGTACATGGCCAGTTTTCTCCATAAGTATTTTCTTTAGGGGCTCCTTAGGATCCCCTCTCACGACAGTCAGGATAGTGTCTTGTCTATATATCCTTCTTGCTTTTAGCTAGGGGCCTCTTATGATCCTCTTTTCACGACAGTCGTGATAGGGCATGGCCTCATACAGTCCATTACATGGTCAGTTTTGTCTGTACACTTTTTTTCTAGGGGCTTCCGATGATCCCCTTTCCTGACTGTCATGGTAGCGCCTATCTTTCCAGTCCATTACATGGTCAGTTTTGTCTAAATACATTTTTTTCTAGGGGTTCCTTGTGATTTTCCTTTCCTAACAGTCATGGCATCGTCAGTCTTTGTTTGTTCCAGTTCATTGGATGATCAGCATCACCTATATACATCTTTGCTAAGGGCTCCCTGTGATCTTGCTTTCACGACGCTTGTGGGACCGTCTGTCTTTTTGTTCCTGGTCAGCATCGTCTACCCATATTTTTCGTCTAGGAGCTCAGTGGGATTCCTCTCTCACGACAGTGGTAATAATGTATATGTTAGTTCCTCTAACATATTGCTTGATCAATATCGTATCTATGCATTTTTGTCTAGGGGCACCCTATGATTACCCTTTCATAACAGTCATTTTGTGGTTCATGGTCAACATTGTCTACCTACATTTTCGTTAGGGGCTCCCTGTGATCCCCTTTTCCCCCCTTACGATAATTGTGATAGTGTTTGTCTTTTGTTCACCCCGTTCATCGCAATGCTCAACGTTTTCTGTATGTGTAACGACCCAAAAAACCAGAGTTCCAATGTCTTGAACCCCCGGAGCGTTAACCAAACCATATCACATATTGCTCACTGACATAAAATAATCTTAACTAAAACGCAATCTCCAACACATACCACAATTTAAAAAGACATTAATTAAATTCTCAAAAATACACTCATAAAAATTAAAATAAACTACTTCAACTACTAAAACTTAAGTTCTTTACAAAATAGCTCCAGTGCCAACCCACACAAGGGTCCTACTACACAAAATAAACGCAAGTACTCCAAAATTTCACTCAGCCTCTAACCCATCCCTGAGCAATCTGCTGGTGTTCAATATCTGCAAAAGGTAACAAACAAATGGTGAGCTTTTAATATCTCAGTACGGTCGCTCAAGAACCAAGTGAAAGAATTATGAAACGGCTGGATATTCGAATAATTTTTCAAGGGATTTCAAACGATCACAAATAATTCGATAACAATATAGGGAAAAAGCTTCAACCCAATCCCCTTCGATCAAACCTTAAATAATCATTTCAGATACGAGGCAAACGGATTCAGATGCAAGCAGTTTCAGATGATATTGAACATGAGCACAAGCAAAGCCATACAAGCAATGCAGGGTAACAAATTAGCTAAGCCGCACAGGCAGTGCTCACGATACAGACTACATATGCATATGCAAATACTAGTCCATCAAGGAACACGCCTTCGTCAACAAGTAGTAAACACAACCATACACACCAACTACCTCCATCACACACTAAATAAAATCTCATGTCAATATACAGAAGAACAATGATCACTAAATCAACAGATGATTTAATGCTTAGCATGCAATAAAAGACGACCATCGATAATAATTTGAATAACCGATTCAAGCTCAATATTAAGATTTCACTGGCAATAACATGTTGATATCAATGTGTCTCTCAGAATTCAATAATAGTTATAAATAAATCGAAAGAATATTTACAAATACAAATCGATGAACTTAAGGTTCGTGTAAAAACCCTTAACAGAAGCTAAGCTACCTCAACTCGAATTTCTCCGTGCTAACCTAAATTGCACAAATTAATTATTAGTAAATGATTTACATTGATGTTCTAAACTCGCTACTAACTCCCTAAACATTACTCATTCCTCCCATTAAAATACCTCGCTCACTGGTATGTGAAATTATAAGAATACCCCCTCAATTATGTAAAATTACCAAAAGCACCCTCTGATATCTAAATCACCAGAATATCCTTCTCGCAAGTAAAATTACCAAAATATCCCTATCATATGTGAATTTACCAAAATAGCCCTTTTGTAGGTAAAATTACCAAAACACCCCTCTTAGTAAAAAATTACCAAAACACCCCTGGTGGCCCTTGCACCAGAAAAATCTCAAAAATACTATTTTAAGCAACTTGAAGTTATTTTTGGAATACAAAGTATTTCAAAAAAAAATTCGCTCGAAAACCCTTAACATGTATCCGAATAAGCGCTCTAAGGGCAATTCCGCTAAAAATAGCTATAGGCATCAAAATGCCACAAAATATTAGACATTGAAACATCTTAATGACCTAAGGTCCTCCAACAATTTTTGGACAAAAAAATACTAATTAGATATGTTAATAAATTGAGAACTCCTTTTTACCTATATGATTATTTAGGGCGTCCTTCATTGACACTGAAAGATCCCAATTTTCACTGTGTCTTCTCATAAAAATAACGGGAGTTACTTTTTGGCACTTAAACAAAATAACTATTTTTAAAAAATTAGCGTTCGAGACTACCTAAAAATTCACTACCTATAGTGGCAATTGCAGCTACTATTCACCTTTTATTCAAATCAAACACACACACTACCACACCTCACAACACAAACTTGTCTTCTACCTCTCTTTGTCGAAGACACACACAGAAAACAACCGCACACTGAAAACACCCACACACAACACCTGCTACAAACTAAAACACACACAAGCCTCACCAATTACGCACACACACGAACAAACACACAAAATAAAATATTTTTAATGTGGGACTAAAGTATATAAAGGATGCTCATATAACTCTAGCTTTTTTCAAGACCATTGTTGCTATTGAAAAGGAGAATTAAAATTTGTTACAATACTCTAGCTAAATGATAAAACTTTCAAGAACTTATTTCCCTCGACCCTAATTGTTGCTCCATTTGATGACTTGTTATATTGTGCAAACATGTCAATTCTCAATTCAAACCGGCAACTTCAGACATCCCCCCCCCCCCCCCCCACAGTAGTTAGAGTAGAGGATTTTACATAATTTTCCATTAACTGGGCCATGTTAGCTATAGGATCTTTGCATGTCTCCTTTTGGTGACGTGCATCAACGTTGCAGTTCCTACATAGGTAAAGGGTGGTGCGACACCCTCAACCCTAGTGACATCATGGGGTTGAGTTGTCGATCATAATCACATTTAAAATCCTGTACTAGATACAGAGTAACTACATCTTCATACTCATACATCTTTAATAAACGCTCTAAAATGCGTCCTTATAGAAAAAATTCTTATAAACATACATCGTATTGCAGCGGAAGACTTTCAGGTCTCTAAACAACATGAATGTTTACAACCTAATATACGACTGGAGTTGTGTGACTCTTATCAACTTATCTCGCAACTCAATTTTTATCTCACCATTTCTAGCTTGTCTTACATCATACAATTGATCTATTTGCTCAACTTTTCTAGCTTGTTTCTTTTCCCTTTCTAGAGTGTAACACCCCGAACGCTAATATATTTTTACACGTTAAAATAATACAAACAATGCAATTATTAGCAATTTTCAGCGGCGATTAGCGTGACCGAATTTTTTGTTTGCAATCTTTAGAGAAAAACTTAACAATAGCAAAAATAATTGATATTGATTGAGATATTAGTGACAATTAGCGAAACAATATTTTAAAGAACTTTTAGGGACGAATTTTCTTTCTGCTAGTGTTAATATTTTATTTAGTAACTTTTATCGACACTCAGTATAGCGGGTTGTCTAACCAAACCATTAAAATTGTTCGAGCACCTAAACTATAGTAAATCATTTATTTGGACCTATTTGCAATAACAAAAAGTTGTGGGTAAAATTATAATGCTTAACCAAAGTTAGGGTGGATTTTTGGTAAATTGCCAACTTAGGATTTTATATATAAACAAACTATATGGGTCAGCCGTCCTTCGCTTTGTTGGAGACTCATTCTGGCAGAGAGAGAATGGAGAGCATGAAGAAGGATTTTCCAGTGGAATTTTCTGGTAAGTGATTGGATATTCGTACATACTTTATACATGCTTATCTACTCTATGTGTGTATATTTATATATATCTAGAGAGAGAGAGAAGGGGATACACGTGACTGAGTGAGAGAAATATATGGGTTTGGGATTAATCTGTAAAGGGGTGGGGGGATTATGGCCATGACTGAGTGAACTGGTACAGATTTGTGGGCATGGAGATATACTGGCTGCGTTGGGGAAGAAAACCCAGATTTGGCGCAAGTTTAGGGGGCTATGGCCAAGCCATGGCTGCCATGGAAGGGCTGCCGTGAAGCTTGTTAGCGATGGCGGCTGCCGTAGGGATAGCCGTGGTTTAATGTTGTTTGGTGGTCTAAGATTATGTGTTGGAAAGTAGATCGAGGGAGAGAGGGAACTAATATGGGATCGGGTGTGTGCTGTGTGCGTGCGTTGTGTGAACTGTGTGCACGGGGTGTTTTTGTGTCCATATGTGTGGGTATAGCTGCCTAGAGACAGCTGTGTGCGTGTGTGTTTGGGTTTGCATACAAGTGTGTGTGAGTGTGTTTGAGGACTGCCGTGAAGGCAGTCACAAATGAGGGTGTGTGGGTTGTATTTTCTGAGTGTGTTATGTGCGTATATATCTGTGTAGATGAGTGCTGTGAGGTGTGTGCTTTGTGAGTAGTTGCGTGAAAACAAGAATGCACCATTGCCGTGAGGCAGTGGGTGCAATGGGTAGACTGTCTTGTGCATGCGTGTGTTCATATGTATGTGTGTACGTGATATTGTGTGCAGTAGTTAGTGTGTGTGTGTGTGTGTGTGTGTGTGTAAGTGATGTATCCATGAGTGGAGGAGTAAGGGAGAAGAGGGCTGTCAAACAGCCCCATGAATGTGTGCATGTGTATTTGCGTGTGTATGAGGCATGTTGTGCTGTGTGTATGTAATTTGTGTGCTTGATCGTGTGTGTGTGTGTGTGCATGTAAGTCTGCCAAGGGGGCAGACCGGTGAATGCATGTGCTGTGTGTGCGTGGGTGAATTGTGTGAGTGAATGTGTGCGTAAGTATTGTGTTTGTGTGGGTGTGTGAGTTGCGTGCTTGTGTGTGTGTGCTGTGTGTTTTTGTGCGTAAGTGTGTGCGTGTATTTGTGTGAAATGGTTGTCAAGAAAAGGGATGAGAGAGTATTGGGGGTGCATGGGGAGAGAGAGAGAGAGAGAGAGAGAGAGAGAGTGTGTGTGTGTGTGTGTGTGCGCACGCATGAGTTTGTCTGTGTGTGAGTTTTTCTGGGAAGGGGCTAAGTGCGGAGAAAGTAAAGAGAAGAAGAAGTGAAGTACATAGCGAGAAATTTAAGTTAGCGTTACGATCGACACTTGCATAGATTAGCGCCCAGTTATTGTTAGCATATAAAACTTTACAGTATAATACGTTAGACTATATTAGAATTTCTGACAAAAGTTTATAATTTTCTGAAATCATATGTACTTTTAGTATTTTCTGTAATTTTAGATTCGTAAAATCCTTTCGGAGCGTTTAAACCTTGAAAATGTTCTGGAAAAAATTATAGTAATATTTTTTATAGTATAATAAAGATTCAATATAAATTTAGTGATTTTTAGAGTTCAATTGCTATCATTTCTCTATTGCATTGGATTTAACAAAATGAAAATTTTTAAAATAGTTTTAATGCCTTTTAATTTTTTATTTCAGTTTCAATAATTTTTATAAGTCTTCTAAAGCTGTTACAAAAATTATGAGCCTCTATTTCCAGCTAGAAGCAATTATGGCAATTTATTGCTTTTTTTAGTGTATTTAAGGAAATTATTTTTACTCAAAAATAATAAAAAAAATTCAAAAATTATCATATGCTGTATTAAGCTATAAATAATGTTTAATGAATGATAAGAACATTTCTAGCATATTTTTAAGCCTCAAGTAGTGTGATTAGTTTCGGGAAAGGTTGGCCGTGCATGAGACCCGCTTTGAATTTCGTCATTCCAGTTAGAGGGGTAAGTACATTATGGATAGTTATATTAAGTTTATAATAATTTAGTGTGGATAGTGTTCTGATAAATAATTTGCCCGATCTAGGTTAATTCAAAGGATTGTGGATCAAGGCTGTTTAGCAGCACGTAGCTTGGATCGAGGTAAAGAATTTTTATCCGAACCAAACTCCACTTATTTGATTTCATATGCTATTCTCATTGGTTATCGTTATTCGTTTGGACTCTGTTACTTTGATAAAGTCGCATTGCTTGCGTGAAAAACCTTTCATTGAGCCTTAAAAACATTTATTGAAACTTTTATTGGTGCTCATTAATTATTGTCCATCGAGCAATGAATAACATGTTGCATTATTGATTTGTTCTCATTCTGCATATTAACATGAGATTTTGCATTGGTGTGTTTTGGCCGAGTTGGTGTATATTGGGGGATATTGGTGTGGGCTAGTACCTTGACGGACTAGCCAGTGTATTGGTGTGGGCTAGGGCTAGTACCTTAACGGACTAGCCGGTGTATTGGTGTGGGCTACTGTCTCGATGGACTAGCCGGTGTAAAGCGATAGTGAGCATCGCCTTCATGGCTTTGCTAAGTGATTACCCTACACTGCCTACGTGGTTTTGTAATTGCTCATGTTCAATAGCATTTGTGATTGTTTGCATCGTATCCGAAAGTCATACTGATATCTGATCGAATTAGTTGTTTTCATTGTGAAAATTCTAGAAATCATCATCGAATTGTTTCCTTGAACAAAACCATCATTGTTTTGCAAATTGTAAATTATTTCGAAATTTATTCGTTTGAGTAACCTTACTGAGCTCTCAAAAGCTCACTCCCCTTTAACTTCCTTTCTGCAAGTAGTAACCAGCGTTAGACTACTTGAAATTGGACTAAAGGCAAGCGAGCTAGTGAACTTAAGTAGTGTTTCTCTTTAGAACCCCTACGTGGATGAACCTCTGTAGTTCATTATCAGATTAAATTTTAGTTTAACAATCATGATTGTGCACTCAGGATAATACATTAATTGATAGTTAGTCGCTCTGACTATTTAACGATTCTAAATTAGTTGAATTTGAGGTCATTGTTGTCTTAGTGTATCTGATCGAGCGAGTGTTAATGTTCCGAAAATCCCGGAATAGGCCCTTCATAGGAAAACCAAAAAAATCATTTATCTCGATTTTTGCCGAAATTCATAGAATTGGGCTAACTAGCGTGCCTAAAGTGCAATGAGCAAAAAAAAAGTGACAAAAAAATTACATATTTTTTCGAGAGCTATGAATTGGGCGCTAAAGTGTGCGCGAATAGGCCCTTTATAAGAAAACCAAAAAAATCCTTTGTCTCGATTTTTGCCAAAATTTATATAATGAGGCTAACTAGCGTGCCTAAGGTGCAATGAGCAAAAAAAAGTAACAAAAAAAATTACATATTTACGAATTGGGCGCTAAAGTCTGCGCGAATAGGCCTTTCGTAGAGAAACTAAAACAATTATTTGTCTCGATTTTGGTCAAAATTCATAGAATTGGGCTAACTAGCGTGCCTAATGTGCAATGAGCAAAAAAAAAGTGACAAAAAAAGTTACATATTTTTTCGTGAGCTATGAATTGGGCGCTAAAGTGTATGCGAATAGGCCCTTCATAGGAAAACCAAAAAAATCATTTGTTTCGATTTTTGCCGAAATTTGTACAATTAGGCTAACTAGCGTGCCTAAGGTGCAATGATCAAAAAAAATAACAAAAAATTACATATTTTTTCGGAAACTATGAATTGGGCGCTAAAGTGTGCGTGAATAGGCCCTTCATAGGAAAATCAAAAAAATCATTTGTCTCGATTTTTTCTGAAATTCATAGAATTGGGCTAACTAGCGTGCCTAAGGTGCAGTGAGAAAAAAAAATTGACAAATAAATTGCATAGTTTTCGGGAGCTACGAATTGGGCACTAAAATGTGTGCGAATAGGCTTTTCGTAAAGAAACTAAAAAAATTATGTCTCGATTTTCGTCAATATTCATAGAATTGGGCTAACTAGCATGCCTAATGTGCAATGAGAAAAAAAAAGTGACAAAACAATTACATATTTTTCGTGAGCTATGAATTGGGCGCTAAAGTGTGTGCGAATAGGCCTTTCATAGGAAAACCAAAAAAATCATTTGTTTTGATTTTTGCCAAAATTTGTACAATTAGGCTAACTAACGTGCCTAAGGTACAATGAGCAAAAAAAAGTGACAAAAAATTACATATTTTTTCGGAAGCTATGAATTGGGCGCTAAAGTGTACGTGAATAGGCCCTTCATAGGAAAATCAAAAAAATTATTTGTCTCGATTTTTGCCAAAATTCATAGAATTAGGCTCACTGGCATACCTAAGGTGCAATGAGCAAAAAAAAAGTGACAAAAAAATTACATATTTTTTCGAAAGTTATGAATTGTGCGCTGAAGTGTGGACAAATAGGCTCTTCATATGAAAACCAAAAAAATAATTTGTCTCGATTTTGGCCGAAATTCATAGAATTGTGCTAATTAGTGTGCCTAAGGTGCAATGAGCAAAAATAAAGTGAAAAAAAAATTACATATTTGTTCGGGAGCTATGAATTGGGCGCTAAAGTGTGCGCGGATAAGCCCTTCATAGAAAAACCAAGAAAAATTATTTGTCTCGATTTTTGCAAATTCATAGAATTGGGCTAACTAGCGTGCCTAAGGTGCATTGAGCAAAAAAAAGTGACAAAAAAATTACATATTTTTTCAGAAGCTATGAATTGTGTGCTAAAGTGTGGGCGAATAGGCTCTTCATAGGAAAACCAAAAAAATCATTTGTCTCAATTTTTGCCGAAATTCATAGAATTGTGCTAACTAGCGTGCCTAAGGTGCAATGAGCAAAAACAAAGTGACAAAAGAAAGAAAAAAGGACAATGGTGGGACAAGACATTAGATGCCGAGCGCCACTAAATGTGGCTCTTGGGAGTGCTTGATTAGGCCAATTTTGAAGCTGGAAAAAAAATCCAACCGCCACACTTAGTAGCGGGTTGGGGAGTGCTTGATAACCAATAGCCACAAAGTGTAGTAATTGGCAATGATTACCAATAGCCACACTTTGTGGATATTGGTAAGTGTGGCTATTGGTAATCATACCAATAGCCACAAAGTGTAGCAATTGGGTGTGCTCCCAATTGCTACACTTTATAGCGGTTGGAAGGAAATTTGTGGGCCCCAATTCGCTACTCTTTCTTGTTGTTGGGGTTTTTTTGGCTTACCAGGACATTTTTGTCAAATTTTGCAACCGCCACTCTTTCAGGCGGTTGCAACTTTTTCAAAAAAAAAACACATCTGGGCCATCCACGAGTACACGTGGACGGCCAGATTTATGGTGGAGAAATTATTATTTCTCCACCGGTAGACAAAGATCGGCTCCCTATATATACACACACACACACACATATATACATCTATTTATATAGATGTATATATATATATATATATGTGTGTGTATATATATATTTACATGCATATATATAGATATGTGTATGTGTATATATATATATATATATATATATATATATATATATCATTATGCATTTACACTTGTTTTACTGATTGTAAGACAAGAACTACCTATCATTAGTTTTAAGTTTATCATGTTAGATATTGCCTTTCAATTCTTACATATGGGAAATAAACTAATTTTGACCAAAGATTTCAAGAAGGATTTGTTTCACATGATGGGATACCAATGTCACAAACTAAGGGAGGTATAGACAAATTCTATTAGGTAGTTTAGGTGGTAGACAAATTCTTTCTTAGTTAGTTTAGGTGTATTACCCATATGACGGCTAGAGGTGTGGTGCGGCTTTATTCGAATGGTCTCTACATACTTCATCTTCTATAAAAAGAGAAGTTTGTAGAAGGTTTAGACACACCAAACACCAATGCTGAGAATCATTTTAACAATTGGGAGCTAAATGCAGTGATATACCATAGGTTAGTCACTGAGAGCTGAAAAGAATGTTATGCATTTAGAGCTTATAATTGTAACTCAAATGCTAGAGTGTTCAGTACTTCTGTAATAGTATTAGTGAGTGAGAACAACCAGACAGAGTTTTTATTCACTAATGCCAAAATGGTGAGGTGAGGTGAGGTGAGCTTGGACGTATTTGGGAACTAGGTCTAAGTGACTGAATGAAAGTTATATAGGGTAACATTCTTGTTGTCTTCCCTGTGGACATAGGCAATAGGCCGAACCACGTTAAATACCCTTGCCCATATTTTTGTGTGACAGTTTTTATGTTTTCTCTTTTTCTTTGTGCTAGTTATACTTAGTTTAGGGGCTTAAATCTCAGCAATTAGTATTTAGAGCTTTATTGTGTCAACTTTATCATTTTTTAAAAATATTGATAAAGATGACCTGTACAAAATACGGGATCAAGAAATCCAACGGTCATGATATTTTCTCCCTCTGGCAAAGGAGAATTAGAGATCTCCTTATTCAAGAAGGTATACACAAGGCACTTTAAGAAAATAAGCTAAAGAATCTTAAAAGTGAAGACTAGAAAGACATGGACGAGAAGGAGGGTAGTTCAATTTAGCTTAATTTTTAAATAACATGAACAATGTTCACAAGGCCATGGAAATTCGAAGTAAGCTGGAAAGCTTGTACTTGGCCAAAAACATGACAAATAAGCTTTATTTGAAAATAAAGTTCTACGTATTGTAGGTGGAGGAATTTATGATTCTTTGATGCGTTTAAATATTTTTTATGGTATAATCACTCAATTGGCAAATATTGAGGTAAAAAATTGAAGTAGAGGACAAAGCATCGGCTCTCTTAGTGTTGTTGCCCACTTATAATGATTACTACCTTATTACATGGGAATGATACTATCTTTCTATACGATGTTACTTTATCTCTCTTACTTCAAGAAAAAGTGAAGAAGATGGAGCCGTGAGCACTTGTTACTGAAAACCAAGGCAGAAGTAACAACCGAGGCCATGGCAAATTCAGAGGTAGATATGGGGAAGTAGATCCAGAGAAAGATGCAAGTGCCACCATTGTGGCAAAGAAGGACAGATAAAAATAAATTGTTATGTGTGAAAGTGTGAAACAAAAGGAGATCAGAAGAAAAATGATGATAAGGGCGCTACAACCAGTGTTTTTGAAGGAGACGTTCTAGCTTTTACTTTCCCAGAAGGAGAATGCAATCATGTTACAAGTTATGAAATCGAGTGGATGGTAGATTCTGCAGATCTTACCACGGTATTCCTACAAACGAATATTTAACGTCACACAAAGAATGAGATCCTAGTTATGTGAAGATTGCGTACAGTAGTTGTGCAACTATAGTTGGAATCGGTGACATGTGCTTAAAAACCAATGTGGGGTTGGACACTCACTTTAAAAGATGTACAACATATTCCTAATTTGTATCTTAATTTGATCTAGATGCACACTATAGACCTCGCGGGTTACCACAGGCTTTTTTGGTAGCGATAAATGGAAACTCACCAAAGGGTCTGTGGTGGTTGCAAGAGGGAATGCTTGTTGCACTCTGTATAAAACTCTTACAAAGGTGATTAGCAACAGTTTAACTAAAAGATGACTCCTCACCAAACTTGTGGCATTGACAGATGACACACATGAGCGAGAAGGGACTCAGATTCTAGCAAAAAAATCACTCATTTGTTTTATTATTTTTTTGGTCAAAGGAACAATACTAAACTCTTGCATCTTTTGCTTGTTTAGCAGGCAACAAAGAGTGTCTTTTCAAAAGTCCTTGCAAAGAAAAGAAAATTGCTCGAGATGGTTTAGTTTGATCTAAGTGGTCCTATTGAGGTGGAGTCCTTAGTGGGCAACAAATAATTTTTCGCATTTATTGATGATGCTTCAAGAAAGTTGTGCGTGCTAATCATTAAGACAAAAAGCCAGGTGTTCCAGATTTTTCAGGCTAAGGTGGAAAGGGAAATAGAGAAGTCCTTAAAGTGCCCCTACAAGATATGACAGGTGACCTTGACGGTAGAAAATCCACTTCTAGATTTTTATTTACTTTTTTCTTTGAGTTGTATCATGATCAGTGTTATTAAAAGCGCGCCTAGGCGCCAGGCGCAGCAAGGCTCACATAGAGCGCCTCGCCTAGGCCTAGGCCCAGCGCGTTCAAGGAGGCGCGCGCCTCGTGCGCCCAGGCGCTAGGCGCGCAGACTTTGTAGCCGTTGGATTTTGTTCACATGGGTGGTGGGCCGTCGATTTTTTTTTTCCTGTTTGTCTTTACCAAGTCAAGACCCCCTTCTGATTCACGCCCAAGCTCTCTGTCTCTCTCGCGGTCTCTCACCTCGCGTCGCGACCCAAGAATCAAAGACCCAAATCAGTTCTTCACCATCGGCCGTCACACTCCTGTCTCTGCTTGCCGGCGCATCCCTCTTTTCCTCCGGCGTCTGCGCTCCAGTCGCTGGCCTGCAGCGCCTGCTTCAGCAGCCTGCTGCGCTGCTCTTCAGTCGCCGGCACATCTCTCCTTTCCTCCGGCATCTGCGCTCCAGTCGCTGGCCTGCAGCGCCTGCTGCCCTGCTCTTCAGTGCCCCTTAGAAAAAGTTTGGAACTTTGGTTGCTGACTTGTTAGGTAACCAGTTGGGTTTTCAAACTTGATGTTAGCTTTGAATTTTTTTTCATTTAGCACAAAAAGATTTTTTGCTGCCATTTGAGCAGCAGAATTGTTTCTTGCTGATTAATATCGATAAATACTTGATAAATGTGGTTTGTAATATGAGCAGTTATGCTTGAAAAGTAGCTTTAGGAAATGTATTTTGAGAGGTGTTTGTGAAAGCAATTGATTGTACGTAACAACAATTGAGTGTCAATTGCAGCAAATTTTTTCCTCTTTTAGTTTACGAAATTGACTATGTAGACGGTTGTTTGATTCCATTTGAAGAAAGTGTTGCTGCCTTGGCTCCTAACGATGATGAGGATGGTGATGTTATGTTCACTTAATGTTTGGTGATTTGTTATTTGTCAGCGGATTTAAAACTTCTCTTATGTTGGAAACTTGTCAAATTATTGCGTGATGGAACTTGAAACTTTTTCTAATGTTTGGAAGTTTGTTAATTGTCTTGTTCTTATTTTTTTTCTTACATAATTTATTGTTTTAGTGTATTATTATTTATTTATTTTTATTTAATTTAATATTGCGCCTCGCTTCGAAAAGGCGCGCGCCTGCGCCTTGCGCCTTGCGCCTAGGCTCCGGGGACCTTTTGCGCCTTAGGTGCGCCTGTGCCTTTAATAACACTGATCATGATAGTTCAGACTGCAAAAATATGTTGCTCTATCAACAAGAAAGGATGAGTACATTGTAGTTGCCAATGCAGGAAAGAAAATGCTATGGATGAAGCTATTTCTCCATGAATTAGGCTACTGACTTAAGCAAAAATTTGACGAATCACTCTCGAACGAAGCACATTGATACGTGATATCATTGGCTCCATGAAGTCACTGAAAATAAGATGATCAAGCTAAATAAGATCCATACATATGAGAATCTATCAGATATGATGACAAGGGTTGTTCCCAGAGAAAAGTTTGAGCTTTGCACTGAGCTCACTGATATGAAGAACTATTGAAATGCCCAAAAGTAGGCAAAAGTGAAAATGGCTAGAGAATGTTTGCAAGAATTATAGACATGATGGAGAATTGTTAGATACTGCCTTTCAATTCTCACATGTGGGATAGCCAATAATTTTGGCCTAAAATTTCAAGATGGATTTATTTCACATGATGGGAAACCAAATCCCATTATGGGAGGTATTTACCAATTCTAACCTAGCCAATTTAACTAGTAGACAAATACTTGCCTCGCTAGTTTAGGTGCATTATTTGTTTAATGGCTATGGGTGTGGTGTGGTGTGGTTTCATTCGGATGATCTCCACCTACTTGTTTTTCTATAAAAGGAGAAGTTTACAAAAGGTTTAGACACACCGAACACCAAGACTGAGAAGCATTTAGCAACTGAGAGCTAAATGTAGTGATACACCGTGCGTTAGCCACCGAGAACTAAAAAAGAGTGTTAGGCATTTAGAGCTGATGATTGTAGCTCAAATGCTAAAGTGTTAATTGCTTCTGTCATAGTACTATTGAGGGTGAAAAACCAAAAAGAGCTTTTATTGACTGAGAGAAACTCGTGAGGTCAGTTTAGGTGTATTGGGAATTTGATCTCACTAACTGAGTGAAAGTTTCCTTGTAACTTATCCATTATAGTACAACATTATCGTCGTCTTCAATGTGGATGTAGACAAGAGGTCGAACCACGTTCAATTTTTGTTTCCATAGTTTTGTGTGTAACAGTTTCTACATTTTTTTTCTCGTAATGCTAGTTATACCTATTTTGGGGCTTAAATCCCAACATATCAAACACTTTAGGATGGCTCACATGTCCCTGATCCCATTGTCTATTGGCAAATGGTTAATAGACTTGCCTATCTCACCACTTCTGACCCTAATCTTACTCATTGTGCTTTATATCCTACTTCACCTTAGGGGCACATAATTGCATTGCCTTCATTTCCTTTTCAATTTCTCTCCCGACTTACATCAGCGTCATCAACGTACTTTGTGTTTTTGTGTCTTTTAAGGTGATTCCCTCATATCTTGCATAGCAAGAAACAATGTTTCACTGCTTGGCCTTATAGTAAAGCTAACGATCGAGCTCTCTCATATATCACTTAAGGGCTTCTTTTGCTCATTGCTCCTCAAAGGCAAAGGGAGATATGTCATACAATAGGTGCTTTCATACATTTTGATAATTGGAGCGGTATTCATAAAAGCTAAACTGATATTTTTTGTTAAAACCCAAGGCACAATGGTAGACACCCTATTTTAGCAATTTTGCTCTATATTTTATTTAGTATTAGTTATTCTACTTTATTTTGGTTTTATAAGTATTAATCTAGGCTTATAAATGATAATAGGCTTAACTTTTTTAGCTAAGCACATCCAATTGGTCCAACCCAGTTTGTCGTCTAGTGCAGTTAGTCCAGTTTAAGTGGTCCAGTCCAATTAGTTTGAGCTTAACCCGGTCAAGACTAGATAGGATATGGGGTCTAATGCTTGATTTGGAGAGTCCTAAATTCTGGTTTTTTTCACATGTGTTTTACATGTGTCTAATCAAAGTAGGTATTCTTCTCCCTCTACAATTGGTTTAAAATCATCAGTTGAAGGGGTACAAACCAGGTGGTTTTGGAAAGAACAGGGCGGTAGAAACTTGTCCATAAGTTAACCTGCAGGTAAGGTTAATTTAGATCTTCCAGCTAATTTTGGTTTTATCTCTTATAAATTATAGGCATAACCGACTGGTCTCCTCTTTCATTTTTACTATATCCAGACCTCTATAAAAAGGACTTTTGGCAGCTCCAAAATACACAGGAATATTAGAGAGAGGAAGGGCTGCACAAATCCTGCGTGTGTAGTGTTGAGAGAGAGAGAGAGAGAGAGAGAGAGCTAGTACTTCCAATCATTTTCCTTTGCATCGTGGAACATGTCGAGCCTTCAATCGAGTGTTTGAAAGCAAGAAAGTCAAGAGGTAATTTTGTCTTCCATTTCTTATTTATTTTTAGACTATCATAATAGTTCAGGAGTATTGAATTCGTCTCCCCTCCCCCGCTACTGAATTTCTTTCTAATAAGGTAGAAAACACAAAAATGGAGTTCTACCGCTTGAAAAAGATGGTTAGGATAAGCATTCTGGTAGGAGTAGAATTTTAGTAGCTCTAGAATTCTACCAGATTCAGACTTCTTTCTTATTTAGAATTCAAAAACAACTATAAATTTTGCTCAAAAATAATTGTAACATATTCAACTTGAGAAAGTTGATTTCACATAAGTCTTTAAGAAAAATACTCCGAGGGGGAGGTTGCCTCTTGTAGGTTCGGTCAGAACTATATGATTTCGATCCCATTTAATCCAGTCGAATACGTAGGCCATTCGATCTCCCATGTTGAGTTCCAAATAACTTTTGTTTTAGGTTAGGTTTTTTTTTTTTTTTTGTTTTTTTTTGTGCATGTTTTTTAATAATTGGTACAAAAATTGAAAATATATCAAACAAGTTAGAGACCGTAGGGTATGACAGAGTGCCTAACATCTTTCGACAATATAATTTAGTCCCCGAACACAAATTCTCAATTTTTTATGACTAGAAGACAAAATTAGGAAATTTAGAGTCAATTTGGGGTTTTCTTATTTTTCCTGTTTTAATAGTTGAGATGGCGACTTGAGTGAGGCTTTCCTTGTCTTTTCGGAGGCGATTTGCTATAGTGGCAACTCTACCAGAGACTTAAAATTAAGAGGACTGGAGTACTTCGAACTTGTTTGGTGCTTTTGACTTTTATCCCTTCTATGAGTTTACGTGCATACTCTTGTGTTTAACGTGTTCGTTTCCCTTTATTCAAATGATCAGACATGAACGTCTTCCCGGCCCAACTTATTTTTAGGGTAACAATTAAAACACTCGAGCTTCTTAGTTGTGAGGTAATTTTTGACAGTGAGCTCACCTTCAAGGCCTTAGTATCGAGAGCCACTTGGTTTCTTAGTACATTAAACAATCTATACACATACCAATGACCACTCAAAATTAACTAACAGGCTTAGGGGTGAGAGGCACAACATACAAATTGAGCTGAGGGAGTAACTTGAAACCCAAACTCAAAGTGACAACACGCGCAGACCAGCTTTAAAGGTTTACCCTTTAATGAGAGTATTGGTCGATAGTATGATGAATAGGTTGAAAAACTAGCCGATACAACATAATACCGGCTAGTACACATGATAAAAGGTAAACCACCAAAAAGGGCCACTGATAAACCGGCTGGTATACCTCACAAGTTTACCGGATAATTCACCCTTGCCCATATTTTGGGGCTAAACAAATAAGGGGGTAATGTTTTCTAAACGTGCCAAAAATGTGTCTTTGATTAATCGGTCGGTAAAGCCTGATAGGTGTATCAGACGGTTTATCAGTAACCATGTTTTGAAAACAAGAAAACCGCTCGACATCCACCACAAAAAGGAAAAATGCCCAAAAATGCACAAGCTTGGTGCAACTATGAACCATCAAGCATACCTGTGGGACGGTTCATATGTGTATCGGCCGATTTGTTTTAGAAGCCATTTATTTCCTTTTTGCTCCTCGGTCAATCAGCTGGTTGGGTTTGGAAGGTTTTTCTTTCCCTTTTGCTCCCTGGTCAACTGGCCAGTTCACCTTAATAGTGAACCAATTGAACCAAACGGTACTTTCTAGCTTAAAGGTGGGTTAATTGTGACGATAGCTGTGAAGTTTTTCCTTTCTTCAAAGTCCATGCCTTAATTTTACATAGTTAAAGGTTGAAAACATTAGTATTGGGATCATCCTGGAAAATTCACACACATCGCAATAATTAAAGCATACCCTCAGATCAACAAACTTGTCCAAATCCTTGGAGATATGCATAAGGATTTTTAAGAAGTTTTGTTGCCCCGGAAGCTCAGCAGGAAAGGATGGCCATGGAGTTAGAGTTGCTCAAGAAAAACCTCACCAAGCAAAAGAACGAGAAAAGAAATAGAAGGGAAGAGAAGAGAAGAAAAGAGAAGACCCCAAGAATGAGGCCGACTGGTAGTATAAGTCGGGTTGGAGAGAATGCCAAAATGAAAGGAGAATTTGGTGGCTTTGGAATCCCAAGTCGCTTGAATGAGAAGGGAGGAGGACCCTATAGACTTCAGTGTCCTAACTTTGCCAGATAATAGGCTCTCTTTGAAGTTCTAGATGTGGATATGGATAAGTCTATGGGATTTCAAACCCGAAGATCTGCATTTAAGATGTATATGTAGGCATTAGCTCTTGATCGAGTTAATCAGAATCAATTTGTCCAGGTGTTCCACTACCTAGACAGGGCTACTGCTCGATGATCCCTCATTCTCGGAGACTTCATCCGGACACAAGAATATGTGGTCCATGTGCTTGTTAACTAATACTATAAAATCTTGATCTTGATATCACTTTACCTGATTTAGAAATAGCTAAGCGAGAGCCCAAGTACTCAGTGTCTACATCTATCCTTCTTTGGAGAAACAAAACGGCTCAGATGGCTAATTGCTCGTTAGAAGAGGAACAAGTTAGCATGGTCAGGAATAATCTGCTGGTGGTGTACAACAAAAGTAGTTTTGGGCATTACCACACCACTTTTGAAGGCATTGATGGGTTCTCTCTTTTAAATTGAGGAAACCGCCTATGAGGGATCATTAACTAAATAGGAGAAGCCAGGAGAATAAAGGATTCTGAGGATCCCCAGCATTCAGTTAAAGCCATTCACAAATAATAATGTTAATGCGATTAGATATCAAGGAGTGGTTTCATGGGAGCCAACCATGACCAAGAGAAAATTAACCAATCTTCATTCCCTTTCGGCCAAAATGTTTGAGCAATTTCTTCGGAGGGGTATGATTGCCAAGCTACGACCTACTCCTACACCAGCTATTATACTAGAAGGTCACAACGTGATGTAAATATCACCAAGGATCCGAACACCATACAGAGAGGTGCCTTATTTCAAGGCACGCTATCCAATATCTCATTGACGGGGTGATATAGACCCTCATGTCAAAACAATGTGAAGAGAAAGCCTTTCCAAGTGATCATAATTTTAAGGGGGGTTATTTTTATTAGTCACGCTATTTTAGTGATAATTAAGTTTTAGGAAGTTAAATGAAGGGTTAGTTTGGCCTTGGGGCCAAATGTAATTTTACTAAAATAGTGGGGTCAAAATATAATTATGAAAATTTAAGGGTGGCAAAATTGCAATGTTGAAAAATTGTGATGAGTAGCATGAAAGGTGTCATGAAACTGGGAAGATTCAAAGGATGTTAGCCACATCTAACTTGGATGGTGACTAAGCCTTTGTGTGTGTGTGTGAGAGGAAAGGAAAAAAAAAGACAGAAGAAGCTAGGCCTCGACAAAAGAGAGGAAAAACAGGGGGAGAGAGGAAAAACAGGAGGGAAAGAAGGAAGAAGAAGGAAAGAGAAGGAATCAAACTCCCAAAAAAAAAGAGAAGGGTAATCCCTCTTCTTACTTTCTTAATTGGTGTGATTTATATGTGTAGTTACGGTTAGGTGGCTTGATGTGTGTGTGTGTGTGCGTGAGTGTGGGCAGTGTGTACGGGAATGGTGAAGGGGGAAGGGGGAAGCAGCCATGAGGTGTTGTGCACGGTGCCTGTGTGTGTGTGAAGGGGGGAAAGGTGAGGGGGAAAGGGAGAGAGCTATAGCTAGTGCTGCTACGTGTGTAGGGGTTAATGGTGGAGGAAATGGGAGCGGGAAGGCAGCGTGGGGGAGGGTGTAAACTGTGTAGCTTTGTGTGTCGATGAATTTAGGTAGGGGTTGAATGCCATGGTCGTGAGGGGTGAGAGGCTTGGCAGTGGGGGGAAGAAGAAGTGCAGGTGTGTGACAGTGTGAAACAGTGTGAGTGAGTGTGTGTGTGTGTGTGTGTTCAAACCTGCAAGAACAGTGACTGTAATCGTCACTAAAAATGGTTAGGATTAATGCAGTTTATTATTGAAAATTTTAAATATAGCTCGAGACAGATTTTAGACAAAGTAAAAAAAAAGAGAACCTAGTTACTTTTATAAGAGCTGTAATGTGGAAAATTTTCATAGTTTTTCGAATTCGGGAAGGGGGTTAACTGATGCGATTATTGTGAAACTTCGCGCTGAATTTAGAAATAGATCCTAACGCGGTTTCACCTGAAAATTCTAGGAGGACTTTAAAATGCAGAGATATTCCATTTTCTAGAATTTTGTGTCGTTTTGAAGCCGATAGCTATTTTTAGCCGAAGTGGTTTTTAAGCGCTCGGTCCGGACAGCAATTTGGAATTTTCTGGCAAAATATTTTTAAAATACTTTTTAACTCAAAAATGACTTCAAGATGCTTAAAATAATGTTTCAAAGTATTTTTGAGATTTTTCCAGTGCCAAAAAATCCTAAGGGTATATTGGTAATTTTTCCTGGAAAATTTTTTGAAGGAATTTTGTGGTCCAGGAAGGGGTGTACGACATTGGAAAGGTTGTTTAGAAGCAGATTTAGGATATTGGATGGTAGTGACCATTAGAGGGCATTTTAGTAATTTGTCACCCAAAGAAGGTATTTTGGTAATTTTTCCTATAAATTTTTTTTTAAGGACTTTTTGGTCCGAGAAGGGGGTGTAAGACATCTCAAAATATGCTATGAAGCGATTTTGGGGTGTTGGGGTGGTAGTGACCATCAGGGGGTGTTTTAGTATTTTACCATGTCGACACCGAATTTTGGGAAACACACGCAATTACGCGTTCTAAGTGAAGGGAAGTGAGGAATGGGGTTAGTATGACTAAATGAATGAGTATTAGTACTCAGGCATTACTAAGGGTAGGTTAAAGACCCGGCTATCAGGTCGGGGTAACTGGCCGTTGTAAGACATTATAACTAACTGATAGAAAAAAGAAGTAGAATAAATTGTGTATTTATGTTTGATTAACGCCTGACGAGCAAGGTCTTATTTGATTAGGTGACCCCCTCGTTGTAATCTGAGGTTGCTTGGCTCATTGGCTAAAAGCCAATCATGTAAGGATAATGTGGTTCCTTGCATGCTATGAATTGCTTCGCTTAGCATACCTATCGTTGATAGTGTTGTATGGTTGACATGAGATGTCGGTGGTTGTTGTACCGATGTCCCTCTAGCTATGTTGGTGTGAGTCCAGTTGTAGTGTGGAACACCGGTCGGTTTTGTGACCGGATATTCTTGCTCGAGTAACTGATTGATTGAGGACATAAGATGAACTCATCTCCCTTAGTCCGTCCAATTGGTGTGACTTGTAGCTTGATAGTAGCATGGTTGGGATAGAACACTCTTCGCGAGTTCCCTCCTTGTGTTTAGCATCTTTTTTTATTACCTGAGACTGAGATGAGCATCCCGAAAAATGGGACATTATATAAAAGGAGGTCCTATGAAATATGATCCTATGAAATATGATCACCGACAAAAAGAATGTATGGCAAGCGAGTTGAGTATGTCATGTCTGGTCGAGTCCAGTCAGTCAAGTCTGAGTCTGAGTTTGCATTGTATTCGACTTTATTTTGATGTTAACAATTTTAATGGCTTGTATTTCATTGATATTTACTTTGGTTGTTATGATTAATGTTCATGTGCATAGTCTGTCTGTCAGTGGATCGGTCAATCTTGATCATAAAAGTATGAAAAATAATGTTGTTCTGTTGGGTCTTAAAGCCTCTCGGTCTGATGAAAAAAAGGAATCGCTTGGCCATTAGGTTGATGTGGTGTTGTAAGATAGTGTCAACCGTATTTTGGGATCTAAATGTTCTATTCTAAAACTTCCACAGTGTTTGTGCTGAACGTTATAGTGAAATTTTTTGTAAGGACGTCTTTTTGAAGGTTTATGTATATAAAGTTATGTATCTAGAGTCACTCTGTAATCCTGCAGAGTTAAGTTGCGTATATGACCGACAACTCAGCTTCAGTGACATCACTTGGGTTGAGAGGTGTGCAAAGTGTGCAGCACTGTCAAGAAATAACATTGCCTCTCCTACTACGGACTTTCAGAACCGGCAGTAAGCCCCAACCTGAGATTGATAAGAATGAGATTCACTTGGTTCTGAGGATAATGTCTTTAGAAGAGATTACAGTAGTTTGGGTGGATTATTTCGGGCTTGAAGGCATGAAAAGTGGGATTAGCCATATGCTTGGTAAGAAAGAGAAGGCCATGCAGCCAGCCAAACCTTTTGGTTTATGTTAAGATCATTGATTAAAGGCGGTACATGATCCAATTGTTTGTTATGATGGTTAGAAGTGATCTCGATGCTGAGCTTTATCCTGAGCAAGAATTTTGTTTAGTTACTCCAAATAATCTTTTTGCAATAAATGACATGGTCGATGATCTTGCTCACTCTCTGATTTCAATTCTAAGTCTTGATGAATTAATCAATACAGTTAATGAGACTCAACAAATGGACTTAGAATGACAAAAAAAAAGGCTCAAAAGAGTGTGAAGCTTACATATGTCTTCCTGGAAACAAGCATTTTGAAGGATATGAGGCCACAGTTGGCCACCACATATTTTTTAAATTAACCCGGTGTTTAATATTTCCACTTGTTAGCTTGTCGGACCTAAAAAGTTCAGCCTTTAGTTTTTTCTTGTTTTGGAAGCCCATAATCCTAACTCTGGTCGGGTAGTCTCTTGTGTGCGCCTATTGGATTGGACTCAACATGAAAGATACTGATCATTCAAACAACGCTCACGATTGAACATTCTTTTCTCATTGGGACCAAATCATGATAAATTAATGCATGGTGATTATTTGTGTAACCTTGAAAGTACAGGAAGAAAGCAGGAAGAAGGGATGTAAAAAAAATTAAAGGCCTGAAAGTGTGATTCTCATGATTTGAAGCCCTAAAGAACATTTAGTAGTCTTTGTATGCTCTGTGTTTGAATCTTTATAGATCGATCTTGCATATTCAAACAAATTGAACTACGTCCGACCTAATTACCCCAAAGGGGTAAGTAGGCAGCTTAGTCAACATCTAGGCTCGATCTTCACAGGCACAGACTAAGGCCTTCACCAACATTTTAGGGTTTTTGAGCCTTGCTATCCATTTCATTTTTGAACCCATATCCTAGCCTACATTATATCCCATGTATAAAGTCCTCCTTGAGATTTTGATTGTTTAAGGTAGTCAAGTGCTCTTTTACATTTGATGAGGTGGATAAAAAAATAGAGAGAACTTCTCTTTCTCCAATCAGCAATCAAGGACAAGCGTTGTTTTTTTATTTTTTTTATCATTGTCCCCTTCACTTCTTATGGTTGGAGAGAAAATCTCTATGGTTCCAAAGAACATTGGACCTGAATCTTATTTGTAATCCCCCCCTGAAGCTCAGTTATTTGGACACGGATACCTTCCCTTTCAGAGCTTCCTTTATCCCTTTGCTAAATCCTCTTTTGGTCATTTATCCTCAGTAGGTTATCCTACCTCTTTGCCTCTTCATAGGTCAATTTTGCCCTCGTGAATGAGCATCTATTCCTTCGGTCGAAGCCCTTTTTCTGTCATCCGAATCTCTTTTTCCACCGGTCGAAAGCGACAAAAGTATGAGTGGCTCTCCCCCCTTTTATGCCTCATTTCTGACCTCGGCATTGGTGGTGGTCTTTAGACTTCCTTTCCTAATGGCAGATTTGAGTCTCGATGCGTGGGGCTGATATGGTAAGTGTTCAAAATGCCTATTCCTAATGTTTGCAAGGATAATTTCATACACTTAGGATATTTGTCTTAATCAGGTTGGAAACTGAGATATTTTCTTAATGCCGAATCTGAGATGCAATATAGAGTAGCCACTGCTAGGGGCTACCTTATGGTCTACATGATATCCCCAGCGACTAGGAAACCTTTCACTATGTCAAGAGGCAAGGCCGGGAATGTTTTGGTTCGAGAATACTCAACTAGGCTGGATTGGAATGGATTCCCTCTAGAATTAGCCCTTTGGAGTCAGCATGCTATTCCGCGGATGTCTTTGTGAACCTGCACAAAATGCAGTTTTCCAATGGCTGTTGAGCAGAATTGCCTTTTGGGATGGATGAGTTTGAATTTATTGACAGGGGTACAGATAAAAGCAAAACTAAACTGTGGAAGTTTGACAATTCTGCTTTTTGTCATTGATTTTGGGGTTTAATAGAGGCCAGTGAGTTGAGCTTTTTACAAAGGAATTCAATCCTGGTTCCAGGTCGGAATGCAACTTTTTGGGTTATTTATCAAGCTCATCGACCAGTACATAAGTGAATTGGCCGGTACTCAAATGTTTCAAAAATAGATTAGCCGCTTAGCTGTTAAACCGGTTGTTTTTGTTAAATGAGAAAACAATTGCCTGGGTACCGGTGTGTACACCTTGAGGTAGAGATTTTGTGTGGTTTGCTTACTACTCGTTGTTCTAGTATGTAACCTCGTGCTCGAGCATACATATGCATGTGTGCACAATGAAGTACATTTGTTTGTATTTAAGAAGTAAAATGCAGTCTAGAATGTCAGGGAGAAACTTGATTTGGGTGTAGGTCCTAGGATTCTACTTCTTGCCCTTAGTTTTAAAAAGAGATTCAAAAAAAGAATAGAAACAAAAAAGAAAAAAAATGAAAAGTAAGAAAAATTTAAGTTTTGCTTTGACTTTCTAGTCATGTTCCTGTCCTTGTCAACTCTAGAAAGAAATCTATCCCGTTCCTTCTCGACTTTGGAAGAGAGTCAACCTATCCTCCTTGACTCTAAAAAGAGTCGCCCTATCCTATTTCTCAACTATAGGAGAGATTCACCATATCCTGTTTGTAATGTCCCGATTTTTTTCGAAGCGTTAATTTCAAATAAACAAAGTAAAAAAATCTCAAAATATCCAAAAGTCTCACAAATTGAGTAATCAGAGCATTTAAGAATAAGTCTCCAAGAAACATCAATAAATGTCACTCCGGCTTAAACTATTACATTGATCTCAAGTACTCCTAACGGAGCTCCAAAATAAAATCTAAAATCAAAATCTAATCGTACAATAAATATAAAAGGAAAATCCTTTCCTAAATAGCTTCTTACTTAGCAATGCTTTAGAATCCTTTGTACAGCTCCAAACACGGCCTGATAACCTGAAAGTAACGGGGGTGAGAATAAAGCCCAGTAAAGATAATCGCACACACCCACCCACAGAGTACAAAGCACGCTATATCGATAGTAGTACTTGGAGGTGATAAAGTACGATATCAAGGTGCATGGTGAATACCAAAACCAATGCACTAACTTTCAATTCAGAAATCAAATTAGCAACAAGATTAAATAGCTCGTATCGGCAGACAATACAACCTCAAAGTAAGGAATTATCGTATATAACTAAATTTACAAAGGGTCAAAAGGTTTCGATGTGTTTAAAACAATACAAATTTAAGTTCGAAACATTTTCACATGTTCTGATAAAGATAACATATATTTCAAAAAGACTCTAGTGAATTCATTAATACTTCAGATATGTTCCAAAACTTATTCAAATAGATCAGATATCAAAATTCAAATGTTCAATGAGTACAAAGACGAAGACCAGGGGCGCCATTCATAAATGTGTCACGCGCGCCACCACTGAGACGTGAGACAAGGTTCAGAAACTAAGATCGCGATCTCTAACTCTAACTCTAACTCATCCCTCTGAGCTAGCCCACATTCCAATGCACGTGGGTAAGTCGAAAATAGTAAGTCACATATACTGTGACATGGCTCGCGAGATTGTAAAAACATATACCAAATCAACTTAATAAACACCAAAAGTTTGAAGCAGACAAAGTCATTTTCGTTCTCGCAATTCTACGCAGAATAGCTTTATTTAAGGGCTAAATTCAACAATGAAATCAACAAATTCTAAGAAAACACAAAGCCTAAAAGTTGAAGAGGACTCGTTACTGATTTTGTAGTGTCTAAGTTCATCAAAAACCGATAAGAAACGAATAAGATGGAACAAGTTAAAGCAAGCTGATTTGCAGTGTCAAACAACAACTTTTACACCGATGAATAACTTTCAAACTGAATTTTGATCAGAAAATAGATAGATTCCGAGAAAACACAAACTAAGAAGTTTAAGAGGATTTTTTAAGGTGTCCATATTGCCTAGAATCATGAAAAACCAATGAGAAACAAAGGAGATAGAACAAATCTAAATGGGCAGATTTATAGTGTCAAAAACAGAAAAGTCTGCACTGATAAATAACTTTCAAACTCAATTTTGACCAAGAACCAAATGGATTCTGATAAAACCTTAAACTATAAAATTGAAAAATACTCTTCAACGATTTCAGAATGTTCAAGATAATTAAAAACCAACGATAAACAAATAAGATACAACAAATCAAAATTGGCTGACCTGAATTGGCATAAATATAAGCAAAACAATGTTCAAGTGTATTTTTGAATATCGAGCACTTCGAATTTTGGAAAATTCAAAACTACAAAGTTGTAGTAAACTATTTGGGGTTTTCAAAAAGTGTAAGAACACTAAAATTGGCCAAGGAAAGACAAAGTTACGGACTTTTGAATTTGCTACAAAGATTTACAACATAAAGATCACGAATCAAAGTCAATAATCGGAAGTACAAAGAACTATTTAGCGTAACGATCAAGAATGTAATTAGGGTTGTAAAGAATTAATAGATCTCCATAAATAACAAATCAACTGATGAACGGATCGATAATTAGAATTCAGATGGGGTAAATGCGTGAGAAAACCCTTACCTCAATTGCGTAAATCAACTCCAAGTCTTGATCTTCTCAAACAAATTGTATCAAAAACCCTAATATAATAATACCCAAAATTTCTATTAGACTCTATCAATCACATTAGCTTATGTAGGTTTTTATCACAAACCTCAATCCCAATATCAAAATAAGATCTAACCTCAATGTAATGACCAAAATCTAAAGAGTATTCTTCCTAGAGATTCTTTGGAGGCTCTTCTGAAGTTTGTGTGCTCCTAAGAATTATATTGCACATAAGTCATGAGCCTAAAAGGAATGTAATTATATTCCTAACACAATAAGAATTGCAAAATACCCATTATGTCCCAAAAATCTCTAACTTTATAAATGGGTCAAACTAAAACCCAAATTTAAATTGGGTCATCTAATCCCAAAAGTATAACTCACTTTCTAGCAAGAAAATTTTAAATTGATTTTTAGACCCACTATTTAATTCAAACTCACAATACATTCTATTTCGTACTTACACAAGTATCTTGTTTCAAAAAAAATCCAGGGGTGTTACACTGTTTCTCAACTCTAGGAGAGAGTCGACGTATCCTGTTCATGTAACTAAACGACCAGCTGCGCTCAGTATTGGCTCCGGCTTTGAGTAACTCCTCTGCAGTTGTCCTCAGTATATCTAGAAGACCAACCACTTTCATACGTTGTTGGCTCCAGCTTTTAGATGTAAGTCCTCTGTGTTCCTGAGCGGCGTGCCACTTTCATGCATTTTTGGCTCCGGATCTTAGGATCTCTACTTTCCATGTGGCTAAATGACCAGCCACGTTCACATGTTGCTAGCTCTGGAATCTAGATATATTTTTTTCCTTGTATCTAAGCGACCAACCACTTTCATGCATTTTTGGCTCTGGCTGTTAGTTATGAATCCTCGGTGTCTTTAAGCAACCAGCAACTTTCACACTTCTTGGCTTCGACTCTTAGGTTCACCATTCTCATACATGACTAAGCGGCCAGCTACTGTCATGCTTGTTGACTCAGGCTTTTAGAGGTAAGCCCTTTGTCTTTCGACCAGTCGCTTTTAGACGTTGTTAGCTCCAAGTCCAAATGAGGATTATTTTGTGTTTTTAGTATTCCTATATGACCAGCCACTTTCATGCGTTGTTGGCTCCAACTTCTAGGAATGCGCCCTTTATCTGGCAAGCAGCCACTATCACTTATTGGGTCTGGCTCTAGATAAAGTTCAATCCCAATTTTGCTTCTAACATTGCTCGATGATCAGCCACTTCCATGAGGTGTTGGCTGCGGCTTCGAGTGATGTCTGTATCCAATTATTCAAACTACGTTGGTTTGATTCTTTTCCTTGAGATACGTCGGAAGTCTTATGAAGGTCAAACTATTCGTTGATTTAATTGAGTCATCACCTTTTTCATAAGTCTCGTGGTCTTTTTAGTATTTCTTGACTACAAAAGAGTGTTGCTTTTGGTGATGTTCCCTTAGTAGCGAGCTCTCTCACTAAGCGGCTCTGTAGACACCCCATTTTTGTAGGTTTATTTGACAACTTATTAGGATTTTCATCAGTATTGATCTATGCAAAACAACAATAGGCTTAACTTAATTAGCGAAGCCCAATCCGATTGGTCCAATACAATGCAGTTAGCCCAGTTTAAGTAGTCCAACCCAATTAGTTAGTCCAGTTAATTTTGGCTTAAACCAAGTCAGAGTCTAGAGAGGATAGCAGGTCTAGGGCCTGATTTGGATTAGGTATGTTGGTTAATGCCAAAATTGGGCTTTTTTGTCTGTGTTTTACATGTGTTTGATCAAATATATTCTTCTCCATATAGAATTGGTTTTAAATAGTATCAGAGGTAAGAACCCGCTTGTTCACGAAAGAACCAGTTAGTAAGATTTCGGCCATATATAAATTGGTCAGTAAGGGTAACTTAGACCTTTCAATTTATTTTGGCTTTATCTTTTAGAAATGACAACACGACCAAATGGCATGTTCTTTCATTTCCACTACCTCCATCCTTTATAAAAAGGCCTTTTGACTACTCCAAAATACATAGGAAATTAGAAAGAGAAAAGGCTGCAGAAATCCTGCACAGAGAGAGAGAGAGAGAGAGAGAGCTACTATATTCAATCATTTTGCATTCATAGAACATGGCGTGCCTTCAATCAAGCATTTGATAGCAACATAGTCAACTGTAATTTCATTTCCTACATAAATCCAGACTGTTATAAGTAGTTACAGAGTCTTAGATGTTTCTTCCCTCCCAGCGACCGAATTTTGGTCAAATAAGGTTAAAAAAAATATCCAGATAGTGGCAGAATTTTAGTAGCACTAGAATTCTACCAGATTTAGACTTCATTTTCAATTAGAACTATAACATAACTTAAAGTGCTGGACTAAAAGGATTCAAAAAATTATCAACTAGAGGAAGTTGAATTCATTTAGGTCTCTAAGAAATACAGACCGAGACTTAGGTCACGTCTTATAGGGTCGGAGAGAACTGCATGCTTTTGATCCCAATGAGTCCAGTCTAGTATGTAAGCCATTCGACCTCCGCTGTTGAGTTCAAACAAATTTAGGTTTTAGGTTAGGTTTTGCATGTATTTCATTATTTGGAATAAAAATAAAAGATCATATAGAAAAAGTGCCAGAAACTGTTAGGGTATGACGAGGTATATAACACGTTCCTGTCGTATAATTAGTACTCAAACCCGAATTTCCAATATGGTATGATTAAAATTGATAATACCTATAGTGATAAGTGTGGCAAGCAATTTTATAATGTCACTGCTATGTCTGTATAAATGCCACTAAAAATTAGCAGCAATGGCTTTATGTGGGGAATGATTAGTGGTGTCAATGGGTCGGGGTTGGGGCAGCCCAGCCTGGGCCCAGCGGACCAGCTGAGGAAACAGGTCTAGGCCAAGCCGAAGGGGTGGGGAACCAGGCCAGGCCAAAGGAGAAGGATATCCAGGCCCAGTCCAAGCCCTGGCCCTAGGCCTAATATTTAGGGCGGGGCTTGTGCCGAGTACGAGCTCAACAAAAAAAAAATTCAAAAATTCTTGTTATTCATTTTCAAAATCCTGAGGTTATTCCTCAAGGCCCTTTGACACTTCACTCACTCCATGGAATTAAATTTAGAATTCAATTCAACTTTTTTTGTTTGAAACAAAAAGAAATTTAAATTATATTAGTTTTATTTATGTTTAGAACACATATAAAATGAAAATGTGATAAGTTTTTTATAATTATTTCCTTGGCTTGTGATGCATAACACATTTTGATAAATTATTTCAATGAAATTGTAGCACTACGTGATGATAGTAATGCGTAAATAGCTGCAATATAAGTTAAATGCTCTTGACAATTTAAATTTATATAAGATCAACTGCATTCCTAGATATTAATTTGATAGCCTCTAGTAATTCTCTAGTAATTTTTAGTTTGTAACATATTAGAAAAATAATGTGATGTTATCACCATCAAGAGAAAAACGTGTAACATGTATATGCACGTTGGATAGGTAATTTTACTACTTGCTTTTACGTGTATATGTTTTCTAGGTATCCAAAGCGAATTAATCGTACATTAATTACATTATTACCTAAACTAGTTTTGATATCGTCTTTTGCACACAGGAACATTGTCGTACAATTTTAAAAATACTAAACTAGGTAGGAAGAGTCTCTTTCCACTTTGTGGTCATTGCTAAAAAGTTTACAATTATTTTTAGCAACAAAAAATATTAAAAAAACACATGAGAAGTTGCCGATAGTATTTTTCAACACTCGATAAGAGTGCTATTATATTACTTGCTTATAAATTAATATACAAAGAAACACCACTAAATGTCGACTCTTTAAAGAAAATGAGACTTTTTCTTTTTAAAATTTAAGTAACATAAAGTATAATCTAACTTTTAAACGAATAAATTCTCATACCAGAAATAAGAAAAAAAATTTGTTGAAAGAGAGAGAGATAACGCGCTTGAAGTAGAATATAAGGGAGAAGAAAGATATAATTACTAATTTGATTATCAAGTTTAAACATAAATTAGAAATAACTTAAAGTTAATTTAATATTTGATTTACAAACCAAATCGTAAACTTAGATTGTCACAGAAAGTAAGTATTGTGCCATAAATAAAAGTAAAAATGATAAAAAGTTGGTGATTATAAGTGATTAGTTTACAAAACATTAATATAAGCCTTTTATTTTCAATCAAAACCATCAAATTAGTTTGAGTTATGTGCAAATGGTACAAGTGGGAGTATATTATAGTCAAAATTTTATAGTCAGATAAAGAGAAAAGAAATATGCATGTCAAGAAAGTTAAATAAAAAGTAAAAAATATGAGGTAGAGAGAGAATGAGGCGGGAGAAAGAAGGGGAAAGAAAAAAAGTAAGTAACTCAAAATGGTTTAGGGCCAAAGGGTCGGGCCTGGTTTAGGGCCAAATGGTCGGGCCATAATAGGGCCAAAAAGCGGGCCACAACCTGGGCCGGGGCCAGGCCTGACCGGAGCCTTTTTAGGGTCGGATAAAAATGAAAAAATTTTAGCCCTGGCCCAAGGCCCTACGGGTTAGGGCCGCCACTATTCATCGTTAGGGCCGGGCCAGCCTGGGCCAATTTAGGGTCGGGCCGCCCTCTATAGGAACGATGCAAATTTGTTTCATTCTTAAAATCCAATTGCTTTTTTGTTTTGTAGTTTGAAAATGGTACTTATGATAAAGTTTCAGTCCTGATATCAGTCTCTGCATAGTTTTATTGTTTTGAGTTTATGAGATTGATATCTTGCTTTTAATAAGGGTCTTTATACATGATTCGGTTACGCGATTGGTATCTTAAGAAAATGAGTATATTGGCCGATATTGTACAGGTTCACCCATCTTAACTTCATACGCTAAGTGAACAGTTTATAAATTGTTACTACAATGTTTTTCTCAAGTACCTCCATATTACTTACTCGAAGAGTTAAAGGACATATATCTCGAAAGAAACATGAAAATTATGTTAAAGTTTCACATATCCCCTTTAGCAACAATCCTGGGAATGCAATAGGAACACATCTTCTTATAAATATGTAACGGTCACGACTCTTTATTCCTTGAAAATTACACACTGAAACATTACAGCAACAAGATATATTGGATGCACACCCATTTGGAAGCTCCAAATCTTTAACCCACTGACATCCCTTCCTACTTGCTTCTTGTCTAGATAATATGGTGTTTTTTGAAATATCATCTTACCACTGAACTAAACAGGAAGCAATTCATGTCATATACCTATCCTTTATAGATCATTCCTTGCTTTTAGGTGATCGTTGATTTCTCCTTGACATTCATGTTGTGTTTAGTACATTTTTTGAAAACATTCTTCTCAATGTGCGTGACATCCATACTGTAGCAAAAAATAAGTGTTTTTCAATAGGATAACTCCAAAAGATTACATTGTTTTCTCAATTGTCATCTTTTCCAGATCTAGCAATCTTAATATCGCTGGCACCTTTCCCATGTGGTATGTCAGTATCAAGTGTTGTAGGTGTGAAAGCACGTCATTATTAGAAGGATAGTCCAGTATGACAACTTCGTGCTCAAATGTTCCATCAAATATATCCTTCTACCTACGATATTAATGATATGGTGGCAACAATTTTCAATGACATCCGAACCACAAAGCCATTATGTCATACTGTATCGCAAGGTCAGTGTTCACGCCCATACAAGAAGGACTTGCTAACTTCCTATGCATGCTCCAACCAAACATTGTTCCTACTACGAGAAAGTAGTTTATAGTCCACATAAAAAAATCCCTCATTTGAAAGTTTTGTCAAAGAGATTCATCATAAGTTTCAATTCCATAATCTCATAAAACTTTGAGCTCATCAATCAACGGCCTTAAAATCATGTCTACGTCCATCAGTTTTGTCCCTTTATGAATCCTTCATTGGAGCCACTAACTTGTGGTCTTACTTCAATTTGTGATTTGACATCAGAAAGACTAAAGAAAAAAAATATTCATGGTTGAGTTCTAGTCCCTAGTATTGAGTACGGTTTGGTCTGTGTATCGCAAGGGGTTGTGAAACTTGATTCTCGAAAATGGTTTTGCGAGATTAGTTCATGCCTCTCCTCGAACCAGTGACCTGATTTTTAGTTGTTAAGTATTGCCTGCTCTACCACTGAGCTATAGAAAGCTAATTATAGCCATCATGAACCTTAAATCATGAGAGAGGAAGCATTGACATACGTACCTTACATTAAGAGATTAAAATCACTAATAATTTAGAGACATGCCATTATTTGATTTTTTTTATGGCCTATTTTGGCTATTTGACCTTTTAGATATTCAAAATTTCGATGTCCTGCTTAGAGGTACAACCTATGGCAACTCCCAATGGCTGACTTATGTTAGTATCAAATTAATCCAATCCACATTACAGTTCTATTACCCAGAGACCTATCGAGCAACCTTGAAGGAGAGGACATCATGATGAAGAAGGTGGCCAAAGTAAGGAGGAAAGTCTTGGAATTGGGATAAGCAATCACCAAAGCATGTAAGGCTTCTTCATACATATTCCTAGAGAATGTTATACGGGACAACAATAATGGGCCATGTGGAGTAGGACGTATTAGACTGTCCGAAAAGATTAAACCCATTGGTTTTGAAACCAAGTCTAGCATTCTGAACTTCCTGACCCAAGGCTGAATGCTTGTGGTCAAAGCCCTTCCAAGCCTCTTCACCAGCAAGGTATGTCATCACATCAACATCTTTTTTATGAGTGTCACTGTGCACCCTCATATATTCAGCAGTGTGCGAAGAGTAGTACATATTTGAAGCATTAGTCGCAATAACTTCCATGCTATGTGTTTCTTTTTCCCTCTATCCAGTATGTACCTTAGGTGATGATAGGCTAGACACTTTGTTAAATTTTCATTTTCTTTCCAAAATAGTAAACAATCATTGTTGCAAGCATCTGTTTTCTTGTAGTCTAAGCCAAGTTTCAGCATCATCTTTTTGGCATCATAATATGACCCTAGCAGCTTCTCATTGTCTGTCAAATTTTTCTTGATAAACATCAAAACGTCATTAAATCCTTTGTCACTAAACCCATTCTATGTTTTAAGTGTAATAACCTAGTATCCACAGGCAATCTTCTGTGCTTCTTGGTTCCGTACCACAACGGCATCCATTAATAACTCATAAAACTGGTGAGCACGCTCATTTGGCTCTTGTGCATGGTCATCATTGCTAAAGTCACCTCAGTTAATAGTAGCACACCTAGAATCTATAACCATATCTCGATAATTACAACGTGCATTCGCTCTAGCTTTAGGTTGACTAGCCATGTTGGATGACTATACTACTACTTTTACACGATGAGTCCACCTCATGTAGCCATTCATAAAACCATGCTGGAGAGGATGATATTTTACCACCATTCTCTTTCTCCAATGCAACTACTCACATGATCTACATGAACACCTTATCTTCCCGATGTTAAGCAAACTTGAAGAATTCATCAACATGATATTTGAGATCATCATCAGTTCTCATTATCATCCATCTTCGATCAACCGACATGATCACTCGTATTACTTTATAACACCTTAAATAGAAAAAATGATCATGACTAGTGATATAAAAATGAATGCATGTGATAGCATCAGTGTATGCCTCCCATTCTCTAATAAGTAGTGGTCATTTCCCATTCAAAAAAGCACGTGTCTATGAAACAATTACTAACTCATGCTTCCTCCTATTAAGGAAAAATCGGCAGCACCTCCCCGATATTTCTCCACGTGCATGATATCCATTAGGCAGTCTAACATCCAAGCTTGCTCTGCAAGCATAAAGGGATGTACAACATCAAATCTAGTGTAAAACAAATAGGATAATGATCTATTGAATTTTCAAGATGTAAAACACATGAGCATGAGTTGCTACACTGTTATATACACTGTTTAGATGTCCAAACTGGACATCTAAACGCTCATTAATACATAATGAGTACCTTTGAATGGAAATCAAATGCATGCACGCTTTGGAATTGGTAATGTGTAACGAGTTTTCTAAACTACAAGTATTTCTGGAAAGATGGAATCATAAGATAAATTTACAACAACATGCCATTAGTAAAATGATTCATAGCTTTTACCAACCACGAGTTGTAACCAACTGGTAGTCGATGGACTTTGTGAAGTGAAAGTTAATTTTCCATTGCCTATAGGCTACTCTGATGCCTATACAAAATCCAAACAGTACCCTTGCTCTAGATCTCTTCAGGAGCTTTAGACTCCTTTCTTCTGCCATTTCTGTCTCAAATGGCATCGAAACTCATGTCCTTGTTAAAATCCTTGAGACCCAATTTTATTTCAATATAGTAGCCTTGTTAGTTAAGATCCACTACAAGGAATAAGGCTTTTAGCGACGGGAAAATCCGTCTCTAAAAGCCTTAAATCTGTCGCTAAAACTTTTAGCAACGGAAATACTGTCGCTAAAAGTCCCTCGTATAAAAGGCCGTAGTTAAAAGTTTTGTGACAGAATTTTAAAATCCGTCGTCTAATATTGGACTTTTTGCGATGGATTTATTTATAATTAGCGACGGAATTTTCGTCGCTAATTCCATTTTACGTATTGTAATTTATTTTCTTTTTTGTGAAATTTAGCGACGGAATACAATTTTTAGCGACGGAATATTCCGTTGCTAAATGAAATTTTTAACGATGGAAAATTATGTAGCTAAAAATCTAGAATAAAGTACACTTTTAGCGATGGGAAAATCCGTCGCTAAAAGTCTTAAATCTGTCACTAAAACTTTTAGCGACGGAAATACTGTCTCTAAAAGTCTCTCGTATAAAAGCCCGTAGCTAAAAGTTTTGCGACGAATTTTAAAATCCGTCGTCTAATATTGGACTTTTGGCGACGGATTTATTTATAAATTAGCGACGGAATTTCCGTCGCTAATTCTATTTTATGTATTGTTCATACCCTATTCTGGTCAGACCAGCAGAGCCCGCTATGGGACCCACTTTGCACGACACATCACCCAGTCGACGGTCAGTTACTCAACGCTCACAGACCAGTCAAAGCGTCACATAATTAAGTCACGTGCTTTTTCCTTTTGAGAAGCAACCTTGGTATGCCTTCCCCCCCCCAGGGGGTCGGCCACCTACCTTGATGACCGACGTCCGTCGCCCATGGTCGCGCGCCGTAGTCGTAGCGACCTTCGTCGCCCGCGTCCACGCTCCAGCTCCGCGACTCTCGTCGCTCGCGCGCCATCTCTGTGACCTTCATTGCCCGCGTCCGCATGACAGCTCCGCGACTCCCGTCGCCCGCACACCTTTGTCGCGATCTTTGTCGCTGCGCCCATGCACCACTTCCATGACATGTGCCCCGACACCAAGTATTGTTCCGCGACAGTTGTCGCCTCGCCCATGCGCCACAATCATGTCACAGGCCTCCGGGCATCACACTTATTCACCACACCATGCGCCCCCACCATGGACGTGGAACATGCTTCAATTCACTCTCCGGAGTGTGCAGCATTCTGAGGGCTCCGCTCATAGTGCTCCGGCACGAGGACCCCTCACCGCGGCATGGGCTTATCGCCATCACGGGCTTAGCGCCATCTCCGGCTCAATCACCGGGGGCTCTGGCCCTCGCAGCAGGATGGGCTCACAAACCTGGAGCCATCACCGGCACAACCTTGAAGCCACCAACATCACACTTGCAGGGAGTTCCGACGCAAAGACTTCACCACAACGGACTCTAAACACCAAGCGGCGACCATGGCCACTCATGTTACTCATGTCACTGTTGATCGTCGACACCACCAGGGCGATGACCCACGGGTCACTCCAGGACGGGAGCAGGTCCTTGGAAGGCGTCCCACCTAGTTCGCCTGGCAGTTGGCTACAGGGGCAACCCTCACCGCTGTCAGGATCTCTGCGCATCTCTGGACGCATCTTATGGGATTCAGTAAGGGCTTGGACTAGAGGCTGGGGCAACGAGCTACTCTGACCATGCTACCGCGGCATGATCAGTCTCCTCAGACAGGCAGAGAGATGCTGCATAGGCAGGACAGCACGAACTTAGGGACCGGCAGTCCCAACGGAGAACCAGTGCTTTGGGCCCTCCTGGCAACGTGTCGTTCCCAGGGCGTGACACATGTTAACTTATGACACATGCACTTTTTTGCCTATAAATAGTGGACTTTGGACCTATTCAAGGATCTTTCTCTCTCATTTGAACCTTTCACTTTCTCTCTCTAAAAGACATTCTCTCTGGAATTCTAGTGAGAGGAACACACTTGGACTCCCGTCTCCGGACCCTCGACGCTACATCCTTGTCACGGACTGTCGACCGTCGGTCCTGTTCGTCGTCGCCCTACATGCGCGGCGCTGCCAGCCCTCGCGACCTGTCTGGGGAGCCTTGCTCTCAGCCCTTACGCCGTCCTTGCTGTCTCCCGCGTTGCCTACCTGGAAGCTGACTCAGACTGCATTCTTTATGACACCTCCACATAGCATCGAACCCCCTTGAGCATCAACACGTATTTTAATTTATTTTCTTTTTTGTGAAATTTAGCGACAAAATACAATTATTAGAGATGGAATATTCCGTCGCTAAATGAGATTTTGAACGATGAAAAATTCCGTAGCTAAAAATCTAGAATAAAGTACACCTTTAGCGACGGAATTAATCCGTCGCTAAAAGTCTATTTTTTAAAGTTTTTTTTCTTTTTTATTTTTTATTTTTCTAATGCCCAAACTTGCAATAAAAAATTCAATCCTCAACAACAATGCACAATTCCCAAGACACAAACAACTATATATAATCAACTTTAACAGATGTTTAATATAAAAAAAACTCGTAATGTACAAGCCAGGAACCGGATACAGCCGTTTAGGGGAGGGGGAAGAGTACAAGCCGGGCGGAAGGGACAAGCTGGGACCGGGCACGAGAAGGGGCTCATCAGGGGTTGCCAAGTCCCGGATCTGGATCCTGCTGATCTGGGGTCGGCTCAACATGTCCAGCAGTATTGCCCTGCTGATCCTACTCGCTGATCATCCTCAACACCACCGTAACAATGTGTTGGATCTCCTCCTTGTCCAACGGACACCGAGGAGCCGGTGTCTGTGGAGGGGCATTGTGGGGTGGGGAAGCTCCTATCATGACACGAGTAGTCATGCTAAATAGGTCGCGTATGCAGCCTTTTGGCCTGATATAACTCAAATATAACTCCCAATAATTGAGAAATACCTGGCAATCCCAGTCAAACTGGGAGATCGATAATTATCTTATTAGAGATCATGATGTGATCCTCAAGGTTCCTAACATGATCCTAATACATCTGGCCCACGACTCAGTCCTACTAGGACTCTCCTCCTATAACTATATAAAGGGTCTACCCCCCAGGTACGAGGACAATTACACAATTCATACTTTTTTAGAGTTACTATTCTGTAGTTGCACTATGACTTAAGCATCGGAGAGTTCTCTGCCGGGAACCCCACCCGGCGGTCACTCATTTTCTATCTTGCAGGTCATCGATCCAAGCTCGAGTTCCGCCAACATACGCGGAGCATATTTTTAGCAGCAACATATTGGTGTCATTCGTGGGACCCTTAACCTCAAGAATATTCAAACAATCCTATCCTAAACCACCGGCGGCAACGCGTCGAAACCACAGACGGTACCCCAGCGGATTCCAATGACAGCCTCCATGGGCGCACATCCATCCCCCGGCGGAGTCAGCGGTGCCACAATCGGCCTCATAGCCGTCGCAAGTCAGCAATCCGTTCACAGGAAAAAAAAACAAGAAAATCACCGCCTCGTCCACCACAATCGGTGGCTACTGTACCCGCCACGAGCCACAGGCACCATTACCATAGCGACAAGCCGCCACTGACTCCTCCTTCCCCTTAAATCTGCACTACCGGGGCGTGGGAACAATTCTGTCCACTTCAACCACAAGCTATGGCACCACTCCATCAAGATCGTCGGCCAAGACTACGGCTAGCGCGCCACCTCCGCCCCGCTAATGCGCCGCCTAACTTTTTGTCGAGAGAGAAAAAGAGGAAGAAAAGACAAGGTTGCCGCCGGATCTGTAGTGCAGCCACCGCCAGGCGACACAACCACCGTAACGGCCACCGGCTCCTCCTTCCTCCCCGATGACTCCGGCCAACACCACTACACAACGGCCTCAGCAAAAAGAGCCAACGTCGCTATAACCACGACCAACTTCGAAGACGCTATTGCGTCGTCTAAACCACTAACTCATCAACCACGGCACCATCCTTCGCCAAATCGTTACCGCATAAAGGGTAGAAACCCGCAACCATCCACGACGTCGTGCCGGTCACCGGAAGCAAATGGCAATGGCGCCGCTTCACCACAGCTCCCTGACATCGCGCTCTGCTTTTCCGTTAGCCAAAGCCCTGATGTCACGGCCTGTAAGAGCTGCTCGATTGGCCATTGTCGCCTCACCATAGTGAAGCCCAGCCGAGGGGCAGCGTCACAAGAGTACTGTCGCAGACAGTCGGTCACCGTCGGCCACCCATTCATCCAAATCTGAGCCAATAGTGGCACCATGTGACTGTCGTACCAGCTCCAATCGGTGCCACCATCAGTCACCGTTCAGCTGTGGTTCTGCGCCACCGCGACTATAGGAAATCTCCACCGCTGTTCACCAATATCGGCTAAAGCGGTGCCTCCAAGCGACTGTCATACCTGCACCAATTAGCTCTCCATCTGATGATGCATCGGCCGGTGGGTCCTTTACAACCGGAATGACCCATCGTCACTCTTCCTTTGCTTGACGCCGGCGACGTGATCTGACCAGCGATAGAGGCAGTCATGCTTCTGTCAATGAAAGAAAAGGTGCGGAGAAGGGAAAGAAAAGGTCAATTCTTTCTTTTTGGCATTATCTCCCATAATTATGCATATTTACTTTCAGACCCGCAAAGGTCTTATTTATTCCACATATGCCACATTTTTTAAAATGAATCAGGACTTTGGCCTATGAAAGATGCTTATTTATATTTAAGACCCTTAGGGTCTCATTTATTGGACATGGGTCATACGGTTTTAAAGCATGAAAATTTACATGCAAATGCATATATGTATTTTAGATCCAAAGGGTCTTACTTATTTGGCATGCACCACAAACTCTTTGAAGCCTTAAGCTTTTTAGAGTGCATATCTAGATTCAAGATCCATAGGGTCTCATTTAATTCACATATGATGTGCATTTTTTTTATAGTGTGCGCACATTTTATATTGCGTGGCACGTCATTAAAAAATAAAGTGACTATAATTTTAGGCGCTAACAAGCCTTCCAAAGGCCGCATTCTGTGCATTTCTATGTTACCTAGACCTATGTTCTATTTTGGTCTAGCATTATGCAATTATGTCAATTGACGCAAGCACGTCATATGTCGGGTTTTACCGACTGCTATGACTTTTTAAGCTCACTTGTGGCACGTAGTGCGGCACATTAGTCGCTTAACCAGCGAAACCCAAATGGGGCCGTGGTGTTTGAACACCGCTCTTATTTTCGTGTTAAAAACGTAGTTGCATTTTTATACGATTTATTGCTTCAAAGACTGCTTTTTCAGTCACGTACTTTTTCTTGTTGCAAGGGTTTAAACCGCGCCCACAACCATCAACAGTGACGTATAAATCGCTTCGCAAAGCGGGGAACAAATTCATAGCACCCTGCGACTTGAAGTCACGTCTAGTGTTTCTGCTGCAGCATCCTGTTGACTCGGCATTACCTATTGTCTCTTGATATTTAGTCACACAGTAACCCTGATTAGTAAATCAGAGCACTTCGCCAATAGTGTCACTGATATGGCTGGAACAACTGCAAGCTCAAGCTCATGCAACCAAGCAAACTGAATCTAGTTGCTTCTCATTATATCGATAAACTGTGACAACTTCCTACTAATTATCAGTGACATCTCGCTCAGACAGACTCCATGCCCTCTAGCTTTATATGCTCGTTCAGTCAAGCAGGCAGATATGGTCTTCTATATTCCTCCCATAGGTCTTCTTACAACCGAGCCTAGGCTGAAAGCCATCTTTATATATCCACGCCTTCTAAAAGGCGGGGGGGCTTCATATCTTATGATATCAACAATATTACAGGCCTAATGCCCTGTGCCTTCTCAAACAGGGGGGCTTTATAGCAGCGAACATGTTACGGACTCAATGCTCCCCATCTTCTTATTTAGCGCCACAATAACAACTACTTGTTGCTTTGATCGAAACCCTCGAGGGTATTTTCATAAGCTTTGGGCTCCATTCGCCCCCGAGGGCACGTACGACGAGAACTCTTAAGTTCCGTCAAACCCTCGAGGGTATTTGCATGAGATCCGTGCTCTATCCACCCCCGAGGGCGCGTATGACGAGAACTCTGAAGTTCCGTCAAACCCTCGAGGGTATTTGCATGAGCTCCGCGCTCTATCCACCCCCGAGGGCACGTATGACGAGAACTCTGAAGTTCCGTCAAACCCTTAAGGGTATTTACATGAGTTCCGCGCTCCATCCGCCCTTGAGGGCGCGTACGACAAGAACTCTTAAGTTTTGTCAAACCCTCAAGGGTATTTGCACGAGCTCTGCGCTCCGTCCACCCCTGAGGGCGCATACGACAAGAACTCTTAAGTTTCGTCAAACCCTCGAGGGTATTTGCACGAGCTCCGTGCTCCATCTGCCCCCCGAGGGCATGTACGACAAGAATTCTTAAGTTCGGTCAAGCCCTCCGATGGTATTTGTATGAGCTCCGCGCTCCGTCCACCCCCGAGGGTACGTACGACAAGAACTCTTAAGTTATGTCAAACCCTCATGGGCATTTTCATGAGCTCTGCGCTCCATCCGCCCCCAAGGGTGCTTACGACAAGAAACTTTAAGTTCCATCAAACCCCCAAGGGTATTTACATGAGCTCCGTACTCCATCAGCCCTCAAGGGCACTTACCAAAACTCTACGTTCCACTAGCCCTCTAGGGCGATCCCTCGTGGGGCAATCCCTCGAAGGACGAGCACCCTCAAGGGTGATAGGATCGAGCTCGAGTTCTATCCGAACGGGTTAGCTACAGTTCTAACCCCTGAAACAACAAAGACTATGTGGGACTTCATCCCCCACCACGCTTTGTCAATTCAAAACCCAGCCAAGTGTGAGTGCGAGGCTTCTTTGCCAGCTCTTAGCTGATGATAAGAGTTTGCGACAAAGTAAAATGCAAGCATGATGTGGTCAGCTCGAGCTAAAGAACACACACTTGCACAAAATGAACGCCCTCCAAGGGAGAGGTGACCCCAAGGGAATATTTAAACACTTCGCACATTCAACAACTTGCATGCACAGCTCTGTGTCCTCTCTCTAGAGAGGCTACTTCATGGCACAGCCTCTAAAGGATCTCGAGATCCCATGATTCGTCTTCTGAAACATGATTCGAAATAGCCTACTTAGGCGACATTCTAAAGACCTAGTTCTCAAAAGTTAGAGCTCTAGCACCCTACTTGAGCAAAAGTTACAAAGCTTAAGCTCTCAAGAGCTTAGGTCCAAGCATATGGAGTAGAGAAATATTATTACCCCTACAAGTAGATGGAGAATCCCTTGCAAATCTGATGCATGTCTCGAGACACCAGGTATAAATTTCCTCGCCAAACATTTTGGCTAAGGAAGTGGAGGCCTTATGATATAACTCAAATATAACTCCTAATAATTGGGGAATACCTGACAATCACAGTCAAACTGGGAGATCGATAATTATCTTATTAGAGATCGTGGCGTGATCCTCAAGGATCCTAACGCGATCCTAATGCATCTGGCCCACTGCCTAGTCCTACTAGGACTCTCCTCCGACAGCTATATAAAGGAGTCTACCCCCCAAGTACGAGGACAGTTATACAATTCATGCTTTTTCAGAGTTACTATCTGTAGCTGCGCTCTGACTTAAGCATCGAGGAGTTCTCTGCCGAGAACCTCACCCGACGGTTACTCATTTTCTATCTTGCAGGTCATCGGTCCATGCTCGGGTTCCGCCAACGTACGCGGAGCATATTTTTAGCAGCAACACGGCCGATTGATGACCTCCGGCGTATCCAGCCACTGCTTCAATGCCCCAGTACTCGTACCCGTACTAGTGGACGCTGATGGTTGTTCGGACTGCTGCTCGGACCCCCTAAGCTATTCATACAAGGCCTGCAAAAATAGTGATTAAAAGATATGTTAGGACATTAATTAACGCAACAGACATTGAGGAAAGAAAGACAAAAAAATTAACAACTTAAACAACTTAAGTTACATCGATCTGCCAGGCAATATCTGCAACATAGTCACCTGTCCGGTGTGCCTCGTCCTTGTCCTTCTTCCGCACGTGTGTTTGATTATACGTCAGAACTATGATCTCATTGGCCTCCAGATCTGGATTCTGGACCCCATTCATGTGTCGGACGATGTCGTGTGCCATCGACCCCCCCTTTCGTGTGCGTCGGATCTTTTGTTCTGTCTATTCTCGGCCCCCCTCTTACTCTTGGCATCCCAGCCTGGATCTGCAGCCCACCGATTTATCATCTCCCCCATTCAATTTAGGGTTCAATTAGGGGGTTCAATTGGTTCAATTTAGGGTTCGATTGGATTAGGACATTCAATTAGTTTAATTTAGAGTTCGATTCGATTAGGGCATTCAATTTAGGGTTCAAATTACACAGACAAATATAGACGCACTGAACTTGTTGAACATTAATGAACCACAAATTGCACAAACAAAAAGAGAAATTATAAGGATGCAAATACTACAGAAGACAAATATACACTCACATTCTTAGAATAGTGGATACTGCCAACAATACTGCCAAACAAAGGTTGAAGAATTACCAAAGAACAATCTACATATAACAATCTACATACAACGTGAGAAGCTTACTTGAATTTGAAGAAACAGGCAGAATTCAGGCGACCGGTAGCCACAGGAGGTGGACGGAGTTGCCGCAGGTGACAGTAATGAAAAAACTCACGGGGGGGCGCCGTAGGGGGGACGACGGGGGTCTCACTAGAGGTGGGTCATCGTAGGTCGCTGTAGAGGGTGGTGAGATTGTCGTTGGGTGGGTAAGAGATAAGAGAAAGAAACGGGGAAGAAAGAAAAGGGGATCTGTGGGATATAAGATAGGTTTTTAGCGACGAAATTTAGCCTTCGCTAAAAAACCAGTCTGTAAAAATCGCATTTTGACGACAGAACATTTAGCGACGGTAAAAATCTAATAGAAAACTTTGTTAAAAACAATAATATTTAAAAAGAAAATAAAATATTATTCTTGCTGTGACATTTCAGTCACGTTCTTGTCTTTTCATTTTCCAGGTCCAGTTTTTGAGTCCGTGGGTATATGACCCTCTCTTTAGTTCAGTACATGAGAGTCACGTATAGTCTTTTTCTAACTTTAGTTTCGAACTACATTTGGCTTGATCCCTTCTGGACATGGGTATGTAGGCAACCTCCATATGGTGCAATCATTTCCCAGTCCAAGTCTGTGTCTGAGGGTATGTAACCCTCAATTTAGATCAGTACATTTAGGCCACGTACATTCCCCATTTTCCCAGTCCGGATCTAGTCCAAGAGTATTATACCCTCAGTTCAAGTTAATACGTGAAAGTCATGTGCAATCTTTTTTCCAGTCCCAATCCCAGTCTAAGTCCATTGTTAGACGGTAAAACCCTCAGTCTTGGTCGATATCAGATCAAATACCTTCTTATCTCAGTTTTATTCTCAATCCAGTTCCAGTTCAGTTGGCGTATCCACAGAACGCGCCGTCTCTGCAGATACCTTTCCATGGTATCAAAGCGACCAACTGTTTCCAAACGTTGTTGGCTCTAATTTTCACACATGTCTTTCTATGTGTGCCTAAACATCCATTTGGTTTTACACGTTATTGGCTGCAATTTCTACATACGAAGTGCCTATCGCTACCAGGCGTCGGTGGCTCCAATATTCACACATAAGTCTTTTTCGTGTGCATAAACGACCATCCGTTTCTACGCGTTGCTGGCTCCGACTTTGAATGCCACTTCTTTTCTGGACTATGTTGGTCTGATTCCTTTACCTAGATGCATAGGAAGCCTTGCGAGGGTTCGTCCTCATATCTGTGTGAGTCCTTGAGTTGGTCTTGAGTCATGTGGTCTTTTCTCTATTTTAATACAAATATGTGTTGTTTTACGGTGATGTTTGCTTGCATGCGAGCTCCCTCACTGAGGGGCTTTGTAGACAACCAATTTTTATAGTTTATTTTATATTTTTGTTAATTATGCTGGACTTTATTGATAAATAAATTTTATTGTTTAATGTTGGATGTAAACTTGATAACAAGTAATAGGCCTTATTTACTTATTTTCAGGTTTACACCCAACATTATTAGCATAGTAAGTACAGTCCAGTAGTCTATTTATCAGTCCAATCAAGTAAGTTTAGCCAAATAAATTAGGCCCGGTCCATTGGATAACTAGCCTAATTAGTTAAGATTTAACCCAAGTTAAGGTCAAGAGATTGTGATTGATTAGATGACTTGGAAATGTCTTGTGATTTATCTTTGATAATATGTGACTAATCCTTGATTTACATGAAATTTGGAATAATTCTCGAATCTGTTTCATCCCAACTGTATTTTTAGAGATAATTAGCGAATTTGGGGCAGAGAATGTTCCAATGTTTGGGAAAAAAACTTTTGGGGGTGAATCGGCGGTTTTTTTTTTTACTAACGGCCAATAGGTTGGCTTTTCCAAAATTTAAATTTTCATCAGATATTATGCTCTATCACCGGATCACAGACCGATATAGTCATCCTTTTCATTTATGACATTCATACCTTTATAGATAGGGTCTTTGGGCTACATTTTTAAGGGAAGCTTAAAATGGAAGAGGATGACAACGAAAAGCTTGATGAAGAGGCTCTGAACATTTTAGACAATGAATATGATGACATAGTGATGGACAACGAGTCCAATTAAAGTGGTCCCGACCAGAATACCATCCTCAAAAACCTTAAATTCGGGAGTAATTACAAAACCAACAAAGACAAATAAATTGAGCAATTCCCTACACTTTAAAAAGGGGAATCTGCTTCATAAAAAGTAAAAATGGACAAAGTTGCTTTATTAAAGCAAAGGATGCAAAACAAAGGATAGTGATGCAAAGTTGCTTTTATGAAAAGCAATAGACAATGATACATGTCTGATCGACTCCGCCACATATCCAGGACACACGGTCAACGTTATTAACAAGTCTATAGTTACTTCAGAAAGTATACATAGTCCATCTTAAAACCATAGGTGGAGTATGCCTATATAAGGAGACTTCCTCCATTATATTTGATAGTTTAAAAATATTCTATAAGTTCTCTTGTAAACTTTTCTTCCATTATTCTGCTCCAAGTGTTCCTGGAATCTCCTCAATTTCCACTTTAGGTCTTATATGTTTAAATAATAAAAGTCTATTCTCCATATTTGTCTGTTATTCCATATCTATCTATTTGCTGCATTTATCATTTTCAGTATATTTGTCAATTACATATTACCTGGGTAAATTCCTTTGATCAGAGACTTATTTCGTGGCTTTGAGATTAGTATTAACTATCCATTTATACATATTGAGTATGGATCGACACATAAGTCGTCTTTAAATTAGTTATCGGTCTTCTGCCACAGAGCGTTCTTAACCACTTTTAACTACTTGGTTGATAGATGAGCATTCAATATCGATACAATGGCTGGATTAATCAAATCTCTTTCTAGTAACATGTTGAAGAGCAGAGTAACTCTAGAAAAAATGTTCATGAATTGAACATTGAAAAAGACCTTAATAATTGGTCTATCCCAAAGGAAAATCCATCCTCTTTATAAATCAAATAGTTTAAATTAAAAAAAAAACTTATTCTATCAAGACGGTTGAACAAACTACAGACATTTCCCAAGATAATCGGTCTTTATAATTATTTTCTAAATCTGCTTAAGAAAAAAACAAGAAAAAATATAGATATGTTGATATTGGACTTGTTTAAATTAATATCACTTCTTTAACTACATTAAATGAGTGGTCTTCCTGACCTATTTATGTAGAACAAGTCTTATGCTTGTGTTGGCATAGAAGCACCTCAAGTTGGTGGATTGGCTTACTCTTAATCCTAATTAGTTAGTCTTAAGCATGATTAGTTATCCCTAAACACATCTGTTCCCAACTTATCTTGGTTGCACCTAAGGCCTAGCGGGAGTCCTATTTTGCACGACACATCCGCACAAGCAATAGTCAATATCAACGCTTCTAACCGGTCAAAACATGCAAGCTCAAGTCACGTGCACTTTTCACTTTTTCTACGTGACTTCGTCACTAAGAAACTCATTCTTGCACAACGCCTCATCACGCTTTGAATGTCGCACATCGCCCGTCAGCGCATCTTGGCACTTGCCCAAAGAAGTTGGCCTTGGTCTTCCCCTTGGGGTTGGCCACGGCCTTCCCTTGGGGTTAGCCTTGGCCTCCCGTTAAGGGTTGGCCTTGGCCTTCCTCTTAAGGGTTGGCCTTGGCCTTCCCCCCAAAGGTTGGCCTTTGGGCTCCCCCTTAACACCTTCACTTCTCTTCCAAGGACCACGCATCGTTAGCGACGTTAGTCTCCGGAGTGCCGTCTCTGTGACCCGAGATTCTCTTCGCCAGGGTGCCGTCTCCACGACCCCCGTCGTCCGTGCCCGCGTGCCGTCTTTGCGACCTCGGTCGACTGCGTCTACGCGACAACTCCGTGATGCTCGTCGCCCGTCGTCTAGGCGCAGTCTCTACAACGCGTGTCGCCCATTGCAGGGGCACCGTCTCCGAGACCCCCGTTGCCCGCACCGGCGCACCGTCTCGGCAACCCTTGTTGATCGCGCCCACGTGCAGTCTCTGTGACCCCCGTCGCCCTTGTTCGCGCGATAACTCCGCGACATGCATCACCTGTCATCTGGGAGCCATCTCCGCAACGCGCGTCTCCCATTGCCCGAGTGCCGTCTCCACGACCCCCATCGCCTACGCCCGTGCGCCGTCTCTGAGACCCCCGTCGCCCGCGCCGGGGCGCCAACTCAGCGACCCCCATCACTAGTGTCAGCGAGACAATTTTACGACACTCATCGTTTGTCGCCTGGGCATCATCTTCGAGACCCCCGTCGCCGATGCCCGGGCATCGCACTCCAACACTCCGTCGTGCCCATGCGCCGCGTCACTAATACAACCATGCCCCTAGGCTCTCTGTCACATTATCATTGCCCCGATACCATACACACTCCGCCATGCCTATGCACCGTGCTGCTGATACAGTCGTGCCCCTGGCTCTCTATCACACCACCACGCTCCTCGCGTTGGTCCATCCTTTCACCACACCATGCGTACCTTGCCTTGGTCGTGGAACATGCTTCGACCCATTCCCCGGAGTGTGCAGTATCCTGTGGGGATAGTCAACTCTTCCGGGACACTATCTCTGTCAGGGAGCTTTTCAACTCTCCTTTTGCCAGGTAAATGGCTCTTTCGGGATGCTACCTCGGTCCGTCAGGTAGACGGCTCCTCCGGGATGCTACCTTGACGGGATCCTAGTCTTGCGGCACAAGGACTCACCCACGGGGATAGGCAACTCCTCTGGGACACTATCTCTGCTAGGGAGCTTTTCAACTCCCCTTCTGTCAGGTAGACGGCTCTTCTGGGATGCTACCTTGACACACTCAGAGTGCTCCAGCACAAGGACTCACCAGCAAGGATAGGTGATTCCTTCAGAACACTATCTCCACCAAGGAGCTTTTCAACTCCCCTTTTGCCAGGTAGACGGATCCTCCGGGATGCTACCTCAGCCCGTCGGCTGGACGACTCCTCTGGAATGCTTTGACGCGTTCTGAGTACTTTGGCACAAAGACTCACTGCGGGATAGGCGACTCCTCCGAGACACTATTTCTGCCAGGGTGTCTTCGTGACTGGCCTACGTACTCCGGTATTGGGGGCTTGCGTCGGTACCCCTACGGACTATGACCCCCGGGTTATTTCAAGACTGGAGCAGGTCTTCAGAGGGCATCGTGCCTAGTTTGCCTGGCAGTTAGGCGTCAGGTCTTCCCCACCGCTGCCAAGCTTGTAGGACTCTGCAAGGGCTTAGATTTGTGGCTAGATCAAGGGAGTTCTCTGGCCACACCGACCTGTGGGAGCCAGTCTTTTCAGACAGACAAAGCGACACTATGCGAAGCAGGCCGGGTGAATATGCGATTCGATAGTCCGTGGAGCACTGACAGCTGTAGACCCCCTCGGTGACGTGTCACTCTCAGGGAGCGCCATGTGTCGCGTAATGACATCATCATCTCAACCTCTATAAATAGAGGTATTGATAATTCATTTCGGACTGACATTTTCACTTGCTCACTCTAGAATCCTAGAGAGAGAAACATACACACTGTCATCGTGTATTCATCTTGCGCCATCAACCTCGCAGCACTGCCACCCTTAGGCTCTGTCTAGGAAGCCCTTGGTCTCTTCCCTTGTTCCACTCTTGCTCTGTCCCACATCGACATACTTGGCATCTGACCAGATTGCATTCCTTGTGGCACCTCCACGTCGACTGCGAATCCAGTTTCCTTGGCATCAACGTCTACATTATATGAGTGGTCTTCCTGACCTATTTATGTAGAACAAGTCTTATGCTTGTGTTGGCGTTGAAGCACCTCAAGTTGGTGGATACTCTTAATCCTGATTAGTTGTTCTTAAGCATGATTAGTTATATCTAAACATAATTAGTTGGTGGATTGGCTTACTCATAATCCTGATTAATTAGTCTTAAGCATGATTAGTTATCCCTAAACATGATTACTTCTGAAGACTCACATGATTTATAGCATAATATAATGCATAGAGAATGTTAAACACATCAAGTATCATATAAAACATTTATACGCATTTCATAGCTCAAAAAAATTTTCAGTGAAAGGAGACCAGTTCCAAATCTAAGCAATTTAGGGTAACATACATTTCGAATTTGAGAATGATATAAAATGCAATGTTAAATCACACATCTTAAGCTTTTCATAAAGTTAGAGAAAACTCAAATCCGACAAATATTGAATGAGATATGCTTGTTTAAATATCAACACAGAAATTTACCCAGTTTAATCAGCGTCGACCAGTTTCATATCTATGCAATTTCGGGCAAGATACACTTCGAATTAAAGAGTGATCAAAGAAACAATGTTAAAGCACACATCTTCAACTTCCCAGAAAGCTATAAAACACTCAAATTTGAGAAGTATTGCATGAGATATGCATGTTTAAAAATCAACATAGAATCTGCCCAGATTTCTCTAATCCAATTCTAAAACTCCATAAGCACATAACACACCATATATACACACGAACCATGATTAAAATCATGCTCAAGGCTTCTCATATGTAAAACCCTACCTTTGACAAAATTAGGATGTTAAACTCATCAAGGTCTCTATCTTTTGTCAAGAAGAGAATATCCAAATATCAGTGGTTACTAATCTGAAATTATCACAGCAATTCTCTTTTTTCCTTCCTTTTTCCAGCTCTCAAACCTTCTCTCTAATTTTTCTACAAGTAGGCACCTTCCCTCTCCCTTCTGTCTTGTTTAAACTTCAAAATGTAGAAGACATGAGTCACCCAAGTTTAGAGAAATCTGCTGAGTTTTCTCCCCAGAGAAACAAGTGTTTCAAGGGGATTAGGCCCATTCCAAGTCTTACCAAGAAGAACATGACAACCCAAATCAATTTCTAGACTTAATAAGCTTCATTAGTACTACTTAACCTAGATTAGTAACTAAGTAATCACAATTAGCTCAATCAAGATTACGGTAAACTAATCAAGCTTAGTCACTAACTAATCATGATTAACCTTGACTAATCCACTAATCATGTTTAGGATAACTAATCATGCTTAAGACCAACTAATCGGAATTAGGAGTAGGCCAATCCACCAACTTGAGGTGCTTCTATGCCGACACAAGCATAATAATCTAGATGTGCCTCCCAATCCTGTAATTGCATTCCATTCAAAAACACAAAAAGAGTCGTTTACCTTTCTTTGTCTACGTCTAGGCTTGAAATGTAGATTACTTTCGTAGGACCAGTGTCGAACTATGATGATTTTCATTGTGATTAATCCGATCGAATACGTGGGCAATTTGACTCCGGATGTCGAGTTCAAACCAAAAAAATATAAAAATTAACTTACGGTAAGTTTTATCATTTTTTGCGTGCTATGTGTTTTTAAGGCCGATAATAATAAAAAATGAAGCAGAGATCGAAAGGGCTTTACGGTGCCTAACACCTTCCCACCGCGTAACTTAGTTCCCGAACCTCTCTTGGTTTTGATCGATTAGTCGTCCTTTTGGACACTTTAGAATCATATATATGTATTTCTTCTTTTTCTTTAATTAGATAAGATGCGACTCCATAAAATCTTTCGGGTGATTTTTTCGAGGTGATTCGCCACATGGACAAAGAACAGTGTGATGCTCTTTGATCAAATGAAATCATGAAGTACATAACGGTTTTACCAAAATGACTATATTGTCAATGACTTAGAAGGCAAAATTCTTGAAATGCCTGTCCTTATCTTTCGCCTTTATCTTTAAGAACTATTGCCACAGCACCACCAAGCACCACGTTCGACGTCTCCATCATCGACCCCAACCACCACCTATAGCTCCATTGCCACCTGCTCGTTCTTGGTCTGCCTCCGCCTCATCGTAGTATTCCCACCAGTACACCGAAATGCATCTCAAACAAATCTGAGATCAAAAGTCAGGTTTGAACCTAACAACCACCACCAGCACCACTCATCTTCGCCCACCACCATAAATTGCATGACTTAGCAACGACGACCCATCATCTTCATCGCCGCCTAAAGTCATCACCATCAAACCACCGCATATCACAACCACATCATTGCCAGCAAATCACCTCATCACCTTATACTCACGACCTCACCTTAATCTGCCAACCACGTATCTTCCTCTAATCGCAGTACCTTAGAGCCCAGATCGACCACCGGTCCTGCGGTCGCCAAGCCGTCATAGTTCACGTCCAACCAACCAAGATTCCACCACTGGCACCTTACATCCATTGCTAGGCGTAAATCCATCGCCAAAACCCACACCTTAATCTCACTTATGCAAGTACGTCGATCACGAAGGTGCATGACAGAGGCGGCGTTGGACTTGCGCTGGTGGTGCGACGGTGATGAGAGAATGGAGAGACTGGGAGATAGAGAAATTAGGGAAGGGAAAAGACAAACCATAATAATGTAGAAGTAGAGTTTGAAAATTATAGTTTGAACGTACAATGTATATAATGTATGTAAAATGTACATACTAAAAGTACACTGTATATTCTATTTGAAAAAGTATAACAAATAGATACGACTGACTCAAATTTTATGTTTATAATCATTTGTTATTACATTTGTAAAATTTTTATGTTTGATCATAATCATTGGTACAATTTGACCCCCCAAAAAAAAAAAAAAAAAAAAGGGCTGAGACCTAAGATTTCCGGTTGCCCCAAAGCCGTGGAGCCGGTAACCAAAAAAGACAAGCACACCTAACTCCCAGCATCTTCTCTCTCGCGCTCGACAGTGGGCTACTTATCTTCGCACCCCAACCATTTCTCCACCTTAAAACTGCACTGCTCCAGATAGACTGATAGATTGCGAGTGAGTGAAATGGCTTGCACGGCTCCCTCAACTGCTCTCCTCTACTCTTCTTCCTCCAACCCTAGGGCTTTCATTTCCCCCAAATCCGCACTCCCAAAAACCACCCTCTCAATCCCCAACTCCTTCAATGGCCTTCGCCAGCCCTTCCAGTCCCAGGCCTCTCGCTCCGCCTCGTCCCGCTCTTCTCGGTGCCCCCGCCGAAGCTTCGTCGTAAGGGCCGTGAGTAATCTTTCCCATGTATTTCATGTGAATTCTTCGATTTCTGAACTTAGGCTTTCGTCTGATTTTTTGATTCAACTAACTTTCGTGAATTGGTTGAAATTTGTCAAGTTTTGTGGTTAAGAATTAGGGTCTCTTTTCTTTTTCTTCCTTTCTTTGAATTCCATTGATGCTTCTTTTGTTTGATTATAGTCATTTTGGTCGATGGAGACACAGGGGATTGATACCGGCACTCACATTCGTGACTGGAGCTCTTTTAGGGCCTCTTTATATGGATCTTTAGCGATGAAAGTGGAGTGTAGATATATATTTCTGAACTTGGGCTTTCGTTTTCACTTTTTGATTCAAATGATTTTAATGATAGTTATGGTGTATCTGTTGGAATGTCTGCCGTTATTTGATTGTAAATTAAGGGTTTTGTTTTTTCTGTTTGATTTTTAAGTAATTTCGGTGGGTTAAGATACAGAGGATTGATATCCGCACTTCACAATTGTCACTAGAGAGCTTTTATTGGTACTTTATCTAGATCTTTAGTTACGAAAGTGGAATGAAAATGACCAAATCTGTAGTCGTTATCAATCCCCTAAATTGTATAACTTTTGTAATGTGATTTTTGTATTTTGTAATCTTGGGTTTTTGATGAACGCTTTGGTTCATCTTTCAGATGTTTATGGTTTTTTTTTTTACTTGTAATTGAGTTTTTTTTTTCCTTTTTTTGGTTTGAATTCCAACAGCTGTTTTCTTTTCTTGGTTTGATTGAACTAATTTTGCTATATAAAAAATAGGAACTAATTTTGCTATATAAAAAATAGGAGATCGGTTTCTGTACTCCATATTTTAACAATACACTCCACATTTGTCACTATAGATTTTTTTGTGGCACTTTGTCTAGATGTTCAATGACAAAGGTGGAGGCTGGTTATCATTCCCTTGAATGTACAAGTTTTATGATGTTTAGGTTATAGTAATTTTTAACTTTTAAGTAAACTAGCTTTCGTGAATTAAGGTGTGTCTTTGAAATGTTTATGGTTCCGTAGATGCAAATTAAGGGTCCTTGTTTTTCTGTGAATTTCATGTTTTCTTTGTTTAGTTGAACTAATTTGCGTGTATTATAGTTATTGCAATGTGTGATTGAGTTGTTGGTTGTTTTGTGCGTTTGACGTTTTAGTTGAACTAATTCCTTGTTGAACTGAAATTGGGACATTAGACAACCATGCAAGTGTTTAATTTTGGAGCTTTGGTGGATCGGGTGTTTAAATTTGTTCTGGACTTTTAGTAATTAAACTTATAAGGTGAAGGTTTAGTTTAACGGTTGCATTTTAGAAGATGAAATGTAGCTTTAGTTGATGGTATCTGTTAAATCTTATTAAGTTATGCAGACTATCTATTTGTCTAAGTTTTTTGCAAAATGTATTTAATGTCTTTTTTTTTTTACTTTCTCATTGCACAGGGTGAACTTCCATTGGTTGGAAATCCAGCACCAGACTTTGAAGCAGAGGCTGTTTATGATCAAGAATTCATTAAGGTACACTATAAAAGAAGTCTGTTGTGAAAGTTTGCCATGTGTAGTACCCTGGAAAGTCTCTAATATATTTCTCACAGAAGTGAAAAGCTTTCTAGTTAATGAGAACAATGCTGTTTGAGATTTCTGGATGTGGCATTCTTTATCACATTAAACTTTTATCATAGCTGCATTAATCTTGAAAGCTCTTCGTCCTTGCTGAGTCATTCTGTCTTGTCTTTTCTTATGAGAACAAGGATAAAAAAAATCCGAATGGAACGTTTTAATTCCTAATTGCATTTTGGATCATGAAATATTAGGCCTGCCTGGTTCATGGACTTAATTTATGCAAAACATGCTTTGCTTACGTAGTCCTAGATAACTTTTTTTGACACACAATTTGGTTGCTTGTTTTTGCAGGTTAAACTCTCCGAGTATATTGGGAAGAAATATGTGATTCTTTTTTTCTACCCTCTAGACTTCACATTTGTATGCCCAACTGGTGGGTCTGAGCACATCTAATTTGATACACTTATAAGTGTGTTATTCACAAGTCCTTACCTGAGTACAGCTATTGTGCTGATCATTTCTTTCTGATTGTTTGCTTGTCTTTTTCTTTTTTTCTTCTTCTGCAGAGATCACTGCTTTCAGCGACCGTCATGGTGAATTTGAGAAGATAAACACAGAAATATTGGGTGTGTCCGTAGATAGTGTGGTAAGGGCATTTTGCTATGCTGAATATCATAACTTCATATTTCCCGCTAGTACTTTTCTGATGTGCTACCATTAGTTGACCATACTCTGGCTTATGAGTTTCGATAGAAGAAAAAGCTTGGTCGACTTAGTGGTTCCCTTGAAGTTCGAAGGTAGCTTAGCTGGTGAAGTCCAGTGGGGGATGTATGTTTGTGTCGTGTTAGTTAGTGATTCCTTATCAGCGCTATTTCCTGTAGATATGTTTGATGTTCTTTTCCTTCAACTTGAAGCATTTGACCTTTAGAAATTCTCTCCCAGTTTGATTTTCGTAAGTTTTGTGGCATTTTTAAAAAAGTATTATGGTGTATTTTGCCTGTGCAGTCTCAGCTTTGTAAGCCTCTACTTTTATCTCCCTAAAATAAGAAGGAAGGCACTTAGTTGCATGTGAAGCATTTGACCCCCAGAAACATTATCGACCTTTACAGCCTTAGTATTTGAAAATGGAAGTCTATTTAGTTTGATTTTATAAGTTTAATCAAATTTTTTCATGTCAATGTTGAAAATTGTATTCTATTTTGCCTCCGTTGTATCAGCTTTGTAAGCATTATTTCTCTTTGCATCAAGATAGAGGCTATTTGGATGTCTACTTTTATCTCCCTAAAATAAGAACGGAAGCCCTCAGTTGCGCGGGAAGGATTTGACCAACAAAAACTTTCTTAACCTGTACAGCCTTAATAATTGAAAATGGAAACTTACTTTGTTTGATTTCGTAAGTTTAATCCATATCCCAATGAAAATCTGATACTAAGGTATTGTAGTTTGCCTCCGTTGTCTCAGCTTTGTAAGCAACTTTTCTCCTTTCATCAAGATAGAGGCTGTTGAGACTTTTACTTTTGTCTCTTTAAAATAAGGATGAAGGCCCTTGACGAAGTGTGGACAGGAGTGGTAGTGTCTGCGAGGTCCTGGAGTGCGAATGTGTAGCCTACTGGGTTTTTAGTTAGGGGTAGGAGCAGCTGCCAGATTCGGGAGTGTTGCTAGATTGGAGAACCCTGCAACTAAGCAAAGGCTTCATACTTTGCAGGTTTTGTGTCTTTGTGATAGGTTTTACCCAACATCTTTTTCCCTACAGATTGGTGTAATCTCTCTCTCTCTCTATATATATATCTCTCTCCCTCCACCCACACACCTGTACCCTCGCTCACCCTCATAGTGACACATTTGATCTACCTGTGTGTATCAGCATTGTTGTGGTTGCTAAGCATTGTGTGCATGGTGATCTACTACGCCCTCCATCTCTGTATCAGCGGTGTCATCACGTTTTACATAAGTTAAGAAATTAAAATTATGCGTGATAACTGATTAGTTGATTGCACTAACAGCGTTTGAAAAGCTGGTTTCAAGGTTTATAGGTAAATATAGTGAGAGAAGCTTTCCGTTTTCAGAATCTGGACCTCATTAAGATATGTTTGGATAGCAGTTTCATTGTAAACTTTTTCATGATTTTGTAAGTAGGAAAAAGAACTTGGCTGCAGCAACAATGAATTGAGTTAGGATACCATTGTCAAAAGTAAAAAAAACTCCCCGATTTTCACACATACATCTACTCACCTCCACACGTGCAGTTTTTGTTAGGGTTCTAGTTATATACTTCAGCATTAGCATACGCTTGCAATCTCCAATATGGTTTATGCTTACAACACATTTCTCTTTCTCGAGGGACACCATAATATTTACCAATGCTTTTGAGATCCACCTTGATTACAACCATTCGCTCCATTCTGTGGTTGTTAGTCTTGTATCAACTAGTCTGCTTGAATGCAGGGTGGCCTAATTTGAGAGATGAGCCATGTGTGTGACTGAAGTTGGCACTGACTGTGGCTTAAGGGGGAAAAGGAGGTTTGTGAGTGTAGAAAAGACGAGTGGTCCTGATAGATTGTTCGATTTTTTTTTTTCTCATTTCTAGTGAAAACAAGGATGCATTTACTACTCATGGAAGTAGAGCGCATCTTTTACAGTTTGTGCTGTAGTTAGCAGCAATTCCTCATAAACTTCACGTAATCTTATTTCTGATTTTATGTTCTTTGATGATGGTCGATTGGTGGGCAAGGTGTCATCTTAGATAACAGTTACTTGTATTCTGCATGCGGTGGTGCCTTTATCAAGGAAACTCTAATTCTCTTAATGATGCTACCTTGTTGTTTGTAGTTCTCTCACCTTGCATGGGTTCAAACCGATAGAAAGTCCGGGGGATTGGGTGATCTGAATTATCCATTAATTTCAGATGTGACAAAATCAATTTCAAAATCATACGGTGTGCTGATTCCAGATCAGGTATGCTGTATCTTCTCATTTCCTCTTATCTTGGCACTCTGGATTTCGGGACACCATGTTTCTTATTCGATATGAAAATGTGTCTTCATATGTAGCAGGATGCTATAATGGTTGTTAGTCTTCAAGATACTGTTATTCTTTAAATTATTAGTAAGAAACTTAGCTAAAGAATAATGTGATCGTTTCAAGTGTTAGTAAGCTATTTGTCTAGATGTGTTGCAGTTTGTTGTGCTGTTCTCAACTATTTTAGTAGTAGTAACATTCCGTACATAGTGCATTTGGGTTACAAGTTTTCTCATCGGCAAATAATGCTGGCCTGAAGCCTTGGGTTTTAAGTTTCCTCTTTACTTGTTTCAAAGAGGCATATATGCTGAAATTTTTGTTTTTTGCTAATTTAGAGGAACTGCTTCGCATTTTGTCTTCTTAGCCATAGAAATTATTTCCAAAAACAGTTAATTCACACTACTGGCACCGTTGGGATCGTTTGGAGTATATGAGCTTTGTACATACTGTTGTGTTATTTTCGCATGAGGAATTTAATGTCGTGAACTGGAATTTTCATTTTCCGTTTTTTAAGCAGCTTGATTGAGTTGTTCATGTAGGTGAGAGTGAGGCTTCATGCTAGGAGTTGTTTTCTTGAAATCCCCTGTTGAATAATGGACATGACTGTGATTCTCCTAGGCATTCAAACCCAGTTTTCACTATTTCAATGTACCATTAATATGTTCAAATCCCGAGTAAGTTCCAAGTTTACTTCCTATCAAAATTATAAGGGTACATTGCACTCATGCCCCTGAGTTATGTTTTAATACACTCACCACCCCTTCCTTTTGGGAAATTACACTAATACCCTTTCACATTTTGTTCTGCATATCACGTACCCACCCTTTCGGTTATCTTCCCATCTATTTAGCTTAGAATATTTGGAAAGCCAAAAATACCACTGCTATCATCACCTTAGATATTCAAGCAAGCCCCAAAAACAACACGACCACCGCGCACCACCAAGGCTTCCATTTCCACTACCAATCACCACAAAGACCAACTCCAGCCCACTTCTTATGCCCTTTCAATCAAGAGTTTCCACAGATTTACACACGTGTGTCCGCACACACTCTTTGGAGTGGGTTTGTGGTGAATCTAGCTTGGTGGTTGTGAATTTGGTCGGGGGATTTGGTGTGGTGGTGGGTTTGTGTTGGTGGTATGGTTCGGTTTGTGGTGGGATTAGTTGCTGGTGAGGGGTTTGTAGCGGTGGGTCAGTTGCTGGTTGTTGGCTTGTCGCGATGGGATCTTTTGGGGGTGGTGGGACTGTTGGGGTGACATGTCTGTTGTGGTGGGATCGGTTAGGGGTGGTGGGTCTGTGGTGATGGGTTTGTGGTGGTGTTGTGGTTTATGAGATAGGTTGGAATTGGTTTTTGATAAGTGTGAAAATTTTCTGAAAGTAGCTTCATGTGTAAGGGCAATTAAGTCATTTTAGCCAAAAAATTAACACCATCTACCAAAATTTAGTTGGGGGGTGTCAGTGTAATTTTCTGAACGAGAGGGGTAGTGAGTGTACAAAGAGAAACTCAAGGGTACTGAGTGTACTTTATCTACCCACGTCAGAATAACATATTCCAAGTCTTACATCTATCTCGCTCTGATAGATAGAAGAAGGGGAGACCTACAGCAAACAAATAAGCAAGGGGTTGGAAGGGACCCTTAAGAGAAACTCCAGGGTTACTGACTGTACTTTACTCGAACTAAAATAACATTTTACGAGTCTTCCATCAATATGGCTCTGGTAGGTAGAAGATGGGGGAGGCCTACTGCAAACAAAGAAGCAAGGGGTTGGAAGGGACCCTTAACATACTTGGTCCTCAAGGCACTCTGATGAAGCTTCGCTTAGTATTAGTTCAATTTGATTCAACTTGGGGGATTACACCCAATGTAAAGATTAAATTAAAGCTCTACTCTCTGTAAACTAATTACGACATTTTAATGAAAACCATAGTACAACATATAGTATGTTCGGCCATACTAAAATGTGAGAAAATCTCAATTAGCTTCCAAGTCTTCATTTATGTCGGTGACTCTATTACCCATCACCAAGCAGATTATATTCTGAGCGGCGGTCTAACAGAAATTTGCACACACTTTCACATTTGAAAGATGAAATAACCTGCCTTTACATTTTTTTAGTGTTTGCTTTCAAAACTTTGTTCTATTTTCCTTACCCCCTTTGCATCTCTATTCTCCTTGTCAGAAGTGTTGAGGGACATCTTATACGCCATCCTTTGTTTTTGTTTTTAACACTCCTCCTTAGTGATATGGAGAGGCTTTATCGATGAGAAGTGCAGATACAAAGTTCCACAAAGATTGTAGGGCTAATATTTCTCTGACCCGTTTAGATCAAACATTAACCAGATATATTAGGTGGTGGATATCCACCAACTAATATATCTGAGGGAATACATCTGGGGGATATCCACCAACTTCTCTATATTCTGTTTGACTGAAAGTTCATTGCTCAGTCGTACTGCATGATGCAAAGTACAAGAGAAGCAACATGTTTGTGTTGATCGTCAAGTTAAAATGGGCAGCAAATCTATGCACTTTTAGCTGTTAAAGTCTTCAAAGTGACAAAAAGAAGCTTCTAGGTTTCAATTGCAATAAAGAAGTTAGGAATTTGAACCAAAGAAGAAAGTGTTGGGACTAAAACTATAAGGTTTAATAAGGCATTCCGGCTTTTTCCTTACCTATGGTTGCTTGATTAGCGCTGTACTCTTGGTGCCTGTACAACTGACCACCACTTTCGTTCTCTTGTTGCCGATTTTTCAGGGAGTTGCATTGAGAGGACTTTTCATTATCGACAAGGAAGGGATTATTCAACACTCCACCATTAACAATCTTGCAATTGGCCGAAGTGTTGACGAGACGATGAGAACACTCCAGGTAAAGTTCCCTAAAATGAAAGGGAAACACATTATTTGGCTGAGTATTTTGGCTGTGACTGCTTTGATACCTTTCGTAATAATTTTGGCATGTTTTGGTCCTGCAGGCATTGCAGTACGTTCAGGAGAACCCAGATGAAGTATGCCCAGCTGGATGGAAACCAGGTGAGAAGTCCATGAAGCCAGACCCTAAGCTCAGCAAGGATTATTTTGCCGCAGTATGAACAAAATAGTGCTATAACCATGGTCTCATTTTGTCATTTATAGAGGTAGTAAAGAGTTTTGTTTTAATGTAACCATTGTTAGTCATGTGGTTTTAACATTGAGAAGCATTTGCTGGGAATAAAATCTGTTGAGCCAAATTTACCGTGTGTGTACGATTGCTTAAATGTGACAACTCCGTTCTTTTACACGATCCCTTAATGGCTTTATCAATTAGACCTGGCAAACGGGTTTACCCTCTGTGTATGGGTATTACTGCTATGGGTATGGGTAAGACAAGTACGGATAAAAATTATTTGGTTTTTTTTCCCTGGGGTATTCTTTGCCTTACCCGTACATTACCCGTGGGTAAATAGGTTAGTTTTAAGATATTATTTTTCTTTTTATAACAAGAATTCACTTGTCTATTTTTTCTTTTCCTTCTTTTTTGTTACTACCGCACTGCAAATAGCTTGTACACAACACAATAACCTCAATTCCCACTAAATAAGCACTTATATCTAAAGAAATCTTGGAAAATCACCTCAAAATTAGTTCGTAAATTTCTCTAAGGTAGGAAAACTTATTACAGAAAATTAAGTAAGCAAATGAACGAGTTATCAAAAATAAAACAAGGTAGATCGGTTGATAGAAAAGATGGATTGAATTTGATAAGGTAGATCTGGTGAAGTCCAATATCAAGCCTTCAAGCAACTACAGTCATGGCGAAAAGTGGGTCATGCCTCTACTGTCGGTGACTATGGAGGCAAGTAGTGGTGTTGCGGTGATGTAGTGAAAATGATAATGTAGTGAAAATGAGGTAGTGGTAGCGGAGCTGCGACGGAAGGTGGATGTCAAGCTACAATAGATTTGTGAGCGACTGCAGAGGAAAGGTGGCGCTCTCAAGTGAACTTGATGTGGACTAGTGTGATCATGACTCTTGATGCATCTATGATTGTGGACGAGAGAGAGAGAGAGAGAGAGAGAGAGAGTTTGCCATGTGAGTTAGTTCTGAGTGTTTACTGATCAAGAGGAAGGGGAGACGATGAGAGAGAGAGAGAGAGGGAGAGAGAGAAATAAACTTCTAAAACCCTAATTTTACTTATATAATAAAGAAACTGGTAAGTCCTACCAATCCGAACCGAGAATTTAAGGATCGGTTCGGGTACGTGTAATGTTTCAATCTGTGTTTCTGGTGCCCCTACTCGAGTTTTTTCACCGAGGCGGATAGACACGAGTACATGCCCTTTTTTACCAAGTCCACTATTAATGTTCCCATTTTACTTTATCCTTCTCCAATATTCTCGAAGCTAGATTGCAATACACGTTGTGGATTAGAAGACTATTTTTGTTGTGGTGGTTATGAGTGAATTCTTCGGTCTCTGGTCAGCGATTGGGATATTAATCGTTAAGCTTCAAGCAGCGTTGTTTGGTAGAGAAAACGCTACCCTTTTGATAGTGATGGTGATGATTCCTTAGCCCTCACAGTCATTCCATAATATAACTCTCTGAAACCAAGAAACTTTGTTACAGGAAATCTTCAACTCGTCAAAAACATCATCAGACTATTTGTATCAAGGGATAATTACAGCAATTTTGCTGAGGTTAGAGTATAATTACACGCGTGTCCATTAGTTTGGCCAAATATCACTTATATCCGTTAACCGAATGAAATACCGTTATACACAACGGTTTGAAACAAAAAGACCAGATTGCTCATGACTTTGGAATTTAATTTTTCAAATGCCATTCATTCCTCTCTTCCCTAATCTCTATCTTTTTCCCCCTACAATTCCGTTCTCTATAACCACTGCCTCAACACCACCTCGTCAGTGACACTATCGCCACTAGCCTACAAAACCCACTGCAATAACAAAACCCGTTGAACCATTACCAAAATCACTTTACTTATCACCTCCACCATGGCCACAGTCACCGCCATTCACCAAAGCCAATGTCGCCAACACCACCATCTACCAGAGCCAATACCCACCGCAACTAACTAATACCAACTAAATGCATCAACCCTTTATCTTTTAAAAAATTAAATTTACCGCTAAAATCTACGAATAAAACTACCGCCGGTGAAGCAATTGTGACGACTAGAATCTGTCCCCTCGTTGTCATTATTTGATCGGTTGCCTAGCCTACCACGACGGTGATGCTCCGATGGCCGATGTGGTGGTTGGTCCGGTGAGCGATGTAGATGGGTGCCGGCAGTGCTGTGATGAGGTAGCTGTGGTTTGGGTATTGGGTCATGGATTAGGGTACCAGCAGCGTTGCGATGATGCCGACGTGGCTTATGTGGGTGTCGTCGATGATTTGAGTCTCAATTTGTGGATTAGGGTACCGGCGCTGCGATGCTGCGATTCAGTAGTTTTAGTGCGGATTTGGTGGTGGTGCGTCTGTGGTCTTTTGCCTCCGTTGGTCAATCTCGGTTCCAACGACAACGATAGCAATGGGTTAACTTAAGGGGAGGGTGGGGCGACAATAGGGGTGGAGGGTGCAATGGGCCAGGGTGCGTGGAGATAGATAGATAGAGAGAGAGAGAGAGAGAGAGAGAGACAACAAGAGTTAGGGTTGAAATTCAAATTTAAAAAAAAAGGAAAATAGGCTTTATCAAAAAGGAAAAAAAACTACATATAAGAAAAAAAAATTAAGATTTTAAATCTGTAATAAGGGTAGTATTGGTATTTTAAAAAAACGTATTAGGTGACATCATCAAAATGTATAATTTTTTAACGGGTCATTGACGAAAGGACACGACTGATACCTTTTAAGACTTAATGTCCTTGACTGTAATTTTATCCTAATCTCAGGGACATTGCTGTAATTATCCCTTGTATCAATTAGGGATGTGTCGTCGAAAAAGATGGCAAAGATGAGAATGTCAAAGAACGGGTTCAGTAGAGACCAAAGTTTTATGTTTCTTGTGTTATTTAATATGAAAAATTGAATTTCAAAAATGCTACGCTTAAAGAGCATTCTCACATTTCAAAATTGTGCAGCGCTGATATATGTAGTTCACATCCCCATATGAAATTATGTGTTATGTTAAAAGTCTTATCCCACTGGTTCCTCTTGGACTGGGGCAGTAAGTATTAACTAGGGGTCATTTAGTTGATTTTTTCTTGATAAAATGTAAAAATATTTCATTAATAAAGAGTTTTAAAAAGCCGTCTTAGCTGTTTGCATGCAAAATTAGCCAATTTAATATTTCAAACTAAAAGCTGCCTACATCAGCTAATTTAAATATGCAAATATTTAATCCAAGGAGTAGTCCACTCCAAAGATATTCGTGTCATTGCTTTGCAGGCAAAACTAGCCAGTGAGACTGCTTCAATTAGTAGTCTCTTGGTTCTTAAGACAATCATGCAAGAGTGAGAAACAATAGCACCATGACAAACATCCTATAAGATTGAAACAACTACTCAACTAATCATCTCAAGCCTTACGATATGATCAAGCAAGTGTTTTGAATTGGGGTAATGTATGATATGCATGAGCTTTTTATGCTTCTCCCAACTTAGAGCCTTCAAAACTCCTAGTGCTTCTGAAGCAAGAAAGTCTGTTGAATCATGAGAAAAAGTTGTTAAGCCCTTCCGTACTCCTAAGCGCTTAAAAACACATAATTTTACTCCAAATTCAAACGGTTTTGAGAGAACATAAAGAGCCTCATCCCTCTGTTTCCTCTAAGAATGGAGCGAAGTTCCGACTAATATCTATCTAGTTAATTTGAAAGAGAGAATACAACTGGTGCACACTAGCCATGACCGGCTTATAATTAAATAAACTCCTAAAACTATAACAACCTTATAAATTCTATGGACTTAGCCCATCTGATTTATGTTATTGGAGACACTCTATTTTTGTAATTTTATTTTCTCTTATTATTAATTTATGTTGGCTCTATTAATAAATAAATTTTATTATTTAATGTTAGGTGTAAACCTGATAATAAGTGATAGGTCTTATTTACTTGTTTCAACTTAGTCAGTCCAGTCCATTCAATTTAGCCCAAATTAATTAGGCTCGGTCCATTGGATAACTAGCCTAGTTAGCTAGAACTAATCCAAGTTAGGTTAGAGTCAAGAAGGTAAGTTTGTCTTGGAGACTTGAGGATCGATTTGTGAGGATCAATTTGAGAAACAAAGTGATTGGTGTGAATATGGAAGTGTTTCCCGAATCTGGTATTATCCCTGACAGTTGATTAAGACAATTACATATTTTGGAACATGATAATGTCCTGAAATTCTTAAAATATAATATTTTAAAATTTCAAAAGTAAACCGGCTGGCTTTCGCATAATCCGGCCGGTTTGTTGACTTTTCAGTCATGATTTTTTATCAAATATTCTGACTTATCTTCATATCACAAACTGAAATCTATCATCATTATCATTTCGGGGAGCCTTGACCTTTATAAATAGAGCCCTTGACCTTTATTGCGAGGGATCGAGAAGCTTATTCTTTTTAGAGCTTGTGTATCATTTCTTCGTGAAGTGATACTCTAATTCTCTCAAGAATTTTAGCCATTCATAATCACTTAAATAGTCTTTTGATCTCTTTGCATTGTGGATCATCCGAAAAACGTCCCCGAGTCTTCTAGATAAGTAACTTCCAGAGGTAATTTTATTAGCTTCCTAGTTTAGAGAATCATATAGAGTTACCTCCCTTTTTCTGTAATCGCATTTCTATTCTATTAAGTCTAGGTCCATAGTTTACCAAAGTCAAACTATGGTAATTTTGATTCCGGTTAATCCAATTGGATACGCAGGCAATTCAACCCCTAATGTTGAGTTCAAGCCAAAAAACCTAAAAGTAAACTTAGGGTAAATTATGCCATATCTTTCATGTTATGTGTTTTAAGGCCAATAATCAATGGAAATGAAGTAGAGACTGAAAGGGCGTGGTAGGTGCCTAACATCTACGTTGAGGTGTATGGTTCAGTCGAGTAGAAGGGGTGGCCCTTACACCTGAATTGAGATAATACCATACACCCGGTCCATTTAGTGTTATGTCCTTTGTTAAGAGGACACATGTATTGGCCTATGGCATGTTGGCAGGGAGACCTACCAACATTCTATAAGCTAACTGGTAGTCTCGCAAAAGAGCAGAGACTCTGATTAACCGGTTAGTTAACCTTGCTCCCAATTGGATGGAAAGTCAGTAAATGCATTGCTTGAAAATTCAAAATTGGCTGGCTTAAACCTCAAACTCACCAACCGGTTGGTTCACTCACCGAGAGACCGGATTGCTTGTCTGAATCCTAAACCTTCCTAAAAATTTCCAGTATCCCACTTTTTCAAACGTTCTCCCCAGAATCCCAAATTACCCACTGAACAACCGGACGATTAAACCCCAAAGGATAACCGGCAGATTAATCAGTGTCTAATTCTTGGACGAGTATAAATCAACTGGTTTATTATATGCTTTGATTTTGGTCCCATTTAGGCTATAATTTCCTAGCTTGTGTCATTTTTTAGTTCCCTTTAATCCTTAGGGTTTAGGCCAAAAAAAAAAAAAGGTTTAGAAATTTTCAAATTCGAAGTGAATGTTTTGTATACTTGTATTTATTGTATTGAATCTCATGGTATTTGGGGCAACTACTATTGCTAGCCTTTGTTTTGTATGCAGCTTGGGAGTACAAAATATTTGCATATTGATATTCCCGTTCTTGTCTCATGTTTGTCTTGAACTTATTTATACAATTGTCGTTATATTTATTTTTAATCAAGTTAATATTTAGGTCTTGCTTGTCAATCTCGTATATATTTTACAAGATTTTAGATTTTGCTCGATTCACGATATGTCAAATTATTCTTAAGTACATATGTATTATATGTTCAAGTGACTTGCATGTTTGTACTAACCATTCATAATATAATCAATTCAAGTTTGGACTTAGAATCACCAGATATCCTACTGAGCCATCAGGCTGACCCATTCCCGATACATTTTTTCTCCTAGGTTCAGTGTCAAAATATTTGCCAGGGGACGAAGAGGATTACCTTAAGGAGAATTAAGAGTATAACTCTGGGTGAGCAGAGTTTTAGATGTTTTTTTTGTTATGGAATGTAGCACTTGTATAGGAGAGAGATAGTCTGTAATATAATGGTATCTTCAGTCTTTTCACTTATGGGACGACTGTAATGTTTAAGCCATACTTTTGCTGTTTATTTTGAGGTTTGTACTAAAGCTCTGTTTGTCCTTGAGGTATATATATTAACCAGATTGTTTAGTGTTACACCCCTTCCGGGGGTGTGACATTTAGTGGTATAAGACCTATAGTTGCTTAAATGTCAGGCTATGATCATCGAAATTGATTAGTTTATTTGATTTGAAATTGGTGTGCCTAATCATATGTTTTTTGCCTATTCAGATGTGATATATGGCGGGCCAGAGAGAGGCAAATATCGTGGCACATGGTACACAAGGAACTATTCCTAATTTACGGAGATCATTGGGTTAGTTGGACGTATAGCCAATGCCCTAGAATATTCACACAATCAGCAACATAGTCAGGTTGGCGAGAGCTTTCAGATGAGATCCGTTGTAGCTACTAATGATCTGACCTTGCTTGAAAGATTTGTTAAGGTTAAGCCTACTGTATTTAAGGATGGCACTAATTCGGATGAGGCAGAGGAATGGATAGGCAATAAGGAGAAATTATTTGAGAGAATGCAATTAAGTCCTGCACAAAAAGTTTTTTTGGCTACTTTTTATTTGAGTGAGGATGCGGTGTTTTGGTGGAAGACGATTGATGCAAAGTGGACAGCCGATAATCTTATAAGAACTTGTGATTTTTTTTACTACTGAGTTTAATACAACGATATTCAAGCAAGTGTTTGAAGAGATAGGGAATTGGATTTCCTGCAACCTGAACAGAAAAACAAGACTGTAAGAGAATATGAAAAAGAATTTACTGCTTTAGCTCGACTTGCACCTTATTTGGTTGATGGTGGTGATAAGAAAGCTAGAAAGTTTGAGACTGGCTTGAATCTTGACATACAAGAAGATATAGCACCTCTTAATATCTCTATTATCACCAGATTGTAGATTGGGCACTTAATATTGAGAGGACTTTGGGGTTTACACGGACAAAGAGTGAACATATGAGTTTATCTAGGCCTCCGCTGCCATAGAAGCAGGCAAGAAAATATCCTTCTATATCTAGTGGTAGGAAATTTCTGAGAACAGATATGAGGAGTAAGATGTATACACCTAGACCCCATGACACAGGGATTTATGCAATGACCATTTATAACTGGACCACGACCTCTGCCTAGGCCCTTCATTGTGAAGCCTACTCAGCAAATACCACCTCAATAGCAGCCTACATAGGCAGTTAGTCTATATTGCACCTTTTACGGTATGCATGGGCATACAGAAGAGGTTTGAAGGAAGAAAAGGGGGACATGTTTTGCGTGTGACTCACGGTAGCATCAGACGAGGGATTGTCCTAAGAATAGGGGATTTGTGGCTATCACTGTTGGGGACACATCTGGTACTGGTATTAATACATGTAGAAGGGTGAATAAACCGACGATAAAGGCTAGAGCATTTGCACTAGGACAATATGAGGTAGAAGGATCACCTTTAATTGTTGGAGGTATTATTTTAGTTTCTAATACTTTGGCTAGAGTATTGGTCGATCCTGGCTCTAACCATTCATATGTCGCATCACATTTCGTACATGATTTGCCTATCCTATCCGAGTCTTTACCTTATGTTGTCAAATTTAGTACCCCTGTGGGTGATTCTTTATGTACCGATAGAGTGCATAGAGTCTGTGAGATTAACATAATTAACCATGTCCTACATGCCAATTTGATTGCATTGCCTATGCAGGAGTTGGATGTTATTTTGGGTATGGATTGGTTATCCCACAATCATGCTAGTGTTGACTATTTTGCAAAGACTGTTACGTTTACTTTACCTCATCAGTCAGTATTTATGTATGTTGGAGATAAAAGTCCAATTGCTAACCATATTATTTCTGCCTTACGTACTCAGAAGTTACTTGATAAGGGCTATGTGGGATATATTGTGTATGATATTAACTGTTCTAAGATAGTGAGTAGGCTGGAGGACATCCCTATTGTTCAAGAATATTTGGATGTATTTTCTCAGGACTTGATTACTCTACCACCTGATAGGGAGATAGAATTTTTTATTGAACTTCTACCAGGCACTGCACCTATATCCAAAGCTCCCTACATAATGGATCCTGCTGAATGGAAATAGTTAAAGGTACAATTACAAGATTTGCTTGACAAAGGCTTTATTAGACCAAGTACTTTATCTTGGGGTTCACCTGTATTATTTGTTAAGAAAAAGGATGGTGCCTTATATCTATGTATTGACTACAGACATTTAAATCAGCTAACCATAAAGAATAAACACCCATTACCCAATATTGAGGATTTGTTTGATCAGTTTCCAGGAGCTATGATATTTTCTAAATTGGATTTGAGGTCAAGTTATCATTAGTCAAAGGTAAGGGAGGAGGATGCCCCTAAGACTTCTTTCAGGACTAGGTATGGTCATTAAGAATATTTAGTTATGCCATTTGGGGTTACTAATGCACCTGAGGCGTATATGAATTTGATGAACCGCATAGTCAAACCATACTTGGATAGTTTTGTGGTAGTCTTTATTGATGATATTTTGGTTCATTCTTGGGATGCCCAACAACATGCTCAACATCTGAGACTCGTTTCGCAAACCTTACGGGATCAAAAGTTGTATGCTAGATTATGTTTTGGTTGGACCAAGTTACTTTTCTGAGGCATATACTATCAGGTGCTGAAAATGCCTCCAACAATATCAAAGGTACATAGTTTTTTGTGGCTAGCCAAATATTACCATAGATTTGTTGAGGGATTCTAAAATTGCTGGTCCATTATCTCGTTTGACTCAGAAAAAAAAAGAAGCTTTTATTTGGGATGATATACGTGAGAACAGTTTTCAGGAGTTAAAACGTAGTAGCTATTGTTTTTGCCTTGCATAATTGGAGACATTATTTGTATGGAGCAGTATTGGAGATCGGGTTTGAAATATTTATTTTTGCAGATGAAATAGAATATGACACAGTGTAGACGGATGGAATTATTAAATGATTATAATTGTTCTATTTCATATCACCCCCGTAAAGCTAATGGGTTACTGATGCCTTAAGCCGAAAGAATGTGATAGCTAGTTTAATGTTTAAGGAATAGGATATGTAGACTGATGTGTGTGATTGGAGGCCGCATGCAACTAGAATGAGATTTTATTTGCTAATATTAAAGTTTGGCCTTCTATTATTGCAATTGATACAGGAAGCTCAGGGAAAGGACCTAGAGTTGCAGAAAATTAGAACAAAGATGGAGCAAGGGTTGCAACCTAAATTTTCTGTATCTTTTGAAGGTATATTGAGATTTAGAAATCGTGTTTGTGTACCAAATGATGTTGAGGTTAAACAGAAAATTTTGAAAGAAGCACATCAGAGTAAGTACAATATTCATCCGGGTGGTTATTTATAGTCTTTATCTATTCCTGAGTGAAAATAAGAGCACATAACCATGGATTTTGTGACAGGTTTACCACGGACTTGGGACGAAAATAATGCGACTTGGGTAATAGTATACTGTCTTACTAAATTTGCACATTTTTTTACTCTGAATATGAAATATTCCATGAAAAAATTGGTTAAGTTGTATATCGATGAGATAGTTCGTTTGCGTGAGTTCCTATTAGTATTGTTTCTGATAGGGATCTACATTTTACTTCTCGATTTTGGCAAGCTTTTCAGAAGGCTATGGGTACATAGTTAGCCTTGAGTATAGCCCTTCACTGTCAGACAGATGGTTAAAGTGAGGATACTATACGGACCTTGGAGGATATGTTACGAGCTTGCATGATAGATTTGAAAGGTAGTTGGGATTCCCATTTAGCACTTGTTGAATTCTCTTATAATAACAGCTACCATTCTAGTATTGATATGGCTTCTTATGACGCATTATATGGAAGAAAATACAAATATCCAGTTTTTTGGTCAGAGGTTGGGGAAGGTAAGCTTATGAAATCTGATATTATTCGTTAAACCACTGATAAGATACAATCAATTCAACAATGTATCTGTACAGCACAACATAGACAAAAAAGCTATGTTGATATTCATCGACGTGGTTTGAAATTTACGGTTGGCGACTTAGTTTTTATTAAAATTTCTTCAACAAAAGGTGTCATCAGATTTGGTAAGAAAGGTAAGCTATCTCTGAAGTTTGTTGGGTCTTATAAGATTTTGGAACGGGTTAGTGATCTAACGTATCGGGTTGCTCTACTGCCTTCATTATCTGGGGTACATAATGTCTATTATGCATCTATGTTACGTAAATATCAACCAGATCCATTACAGGTGTTGCATGATCAGCCGAGTCACATACAAGCAAATATGACTTATGTTGAGTAGCCCGTGGAGAATTTGGATCGTCGGGATCAGGAGAAATAAGGTGATTGCATTGGTTAAGGTCAAATGACAATACCATGATATTGAAGAGGCTACCTAGGAGCGTGAAGATGAGATTAGGTCTAAGTACCCGCACTTGTTCACGTGATCAGGTATGAATTTAGGGACTAAATTCTTTTAAAGAGAGGAGAGTGTGAGACCCTAATCTTAATGAGCTTCTAATCATCTCATTAAGTTTAAACATGAATAAATTTGATTGAAATAATATAATTGTATTACATAATTTTTTTACATAAAATAAATGTTGAAATTAAGTTATGGGACAAATTATAATTATGTAAAACTTTGGGGTTAAAAAGTAATTATACAAAACTTTGCGACTAATATGCAAATATCAAATGTTAGTATTTGGTGGCATGTGCGCTTGTGAGATTGTACATTATTCATTTGGATGTCTTGCCACCTAATGTTTGGTGGTGAGTAATCAAAAGAAACTAATAAGAAATGGAAAGAAAAGTGAGCGGAAAAACTAGAAAAAAAAAAAAAAGAGGGAGGGAGGGAGGTGAAAGACCCACCACTTTAATCCATTCAGCCACAAGGCTATAGGAAAGAGTAGAAACAAAGAGAAATAAGGAGAAAGAAAAAAAACAAAAAAAAAAAGAAAGAAAGAGAGAAAGGGAGGAAGAGAAGAATAAACAAAGGATAGAGATTTGCATCAACTTTTTGAAATGTCTTGGGCTTAATTTGCTTGGAGGTATGTTATCTGATGTTTTTAAGCTTTGAAAAGATGTATGAGAAGTATTATGAGTATCAGTGAAACACTTATATATTTTCTTGGACTGATTTTAAATGAAGTGTGTTCATTTGCTGAAAATCTGCAGAACAATCTTGAAATTAGAGTAATTTTGGTGCTTAAAAATATATAGTTTTAGATGCGATTTGGACTTGATTATTTTATATGTTATACTAATACATATATAGAGTACACACACTAAATTTCAGATTATTTCAAATATTATTACTATGGTTTACAATTCGTGGCTTGAAGCCTGTCCTATGAAATTGTTGTTGAACAGATTTTGAAGTCTGTCTTTGGAAGGGCTTAACATGACTTTAAAATGACATTTTTGTGGCAAAATAAAATACTGGGATGTATTTATTTAAGTCTAGTTTCCAGATATATATCGTTCGACTGTAGAGACTTTGTGATTAAATTGTTATGATTTTTGGAGTACAGATTACTCCTGCTGCCAATTGAAATGCTGGGCAGATCATGTAACCTTTAGTAGTTCTTTGTGTTGGGCTTAATGGTGGATAACGAGGTAAATTGTAGGTCTTAAATGAAAACTTAAATATCTACATGCTAATATAAGTATACATGTGTGTGGAGTACATAAGGAAGAACATCAAATATTTCTTTCTTGATTACCGAATTAGTTTGTGCATTAGAGATTAGTCTACAGGTTTGGCATGTGTTTGTTGATAATATGGTATATATGGCTTGAGATGGGATTAAACCTCTTTTGATGTACTTGATGAAAATTTTGCTGACATCTATATATGATTATGCATGTCACACGAAGGAGGAGGAAAAATTTGAGTTGAGGGGGTTATTTGTCTGGATTGGGAGTTATCTGACCAGGGTTCTTATTCATGTCTCGATAGTACGTACTAGCTATCTCATTGTACTTCCGAAAAGAATTATTGGCATACCTGTGATGTTGTTGGACTTCTTCTATCTAATTCGCTATATCAGTTGGTTGCTATACGAAGAGTCTCTCGCAGTCAGGGAATGCTGGCTTGTGCATGAGGGGCAAATTTACATATTGATATTCCCGTACCTTTCTTATGTTTATCTTGAACTATTTATACTATTTTCGTTTATTTATTGAAATCAAGTTAATATTTAGGTTTTACTTGTCATTCTCCTATATGCTTTACAAGATTTCAAATCTTACTCGATATACTATTCTTGTTTTTTTAAGGCAAGGGTTAGTAAATGTTTGTAAATGATACTCGATATGTTAAATTATTCTTAAGTACATATGTATCATCTGTTCAAGTGATTTGTATGCTTATATTAACTATTCATAATATAATCAATTCATGTTTGGACTTAGAATCACCGGATACCTTACTGAGCCATCAAGCTGACCCATTCTCGAAAAAAAATTTTCTTTAAGTTTAGAGTCGAAATATTTGCAGGGAAAAAGAGCATTATCTTGAGGACAATCAAGACTATTACGCCGGGTGAGCAGAGTTTTAGATGTTTTTCTTTTGTCCTGGACTGTAGCACTTGTATAGGAAAGAGATAGTTTGTAATATAATGTTATGTTTAGTCTTTTCACTTATGGAGGATTGTAGTGTTTAAGCCATACTCCCGTTGTTTATTTTGAGGCTTGTAGTAAAGCTCTGTTTATCCTTGATGTACACATGTTAACCAGCTTGTTTAGTTTGCACCCCTTTCAGGGGGTTTGGCAGTTGTCCTCCCAAACTTCCAACATGCTCCCATTGTATCAGTGCCCTGTACTGGCGCACTATTCCCTGAATTTTATGCTGGAGTTCTCCTCTTACTATCTTGAGTCACGGACTTGCCTTCAGTGTATCTTTCTTCTTTGTTCCTCCTCTTCTTCTACTCATCTCTTTCTTTATAATACATCTCATTATCTTGCTTGAGCTGCCTCAAATATCTCATCATACACCTTTTTATTATTACTAGAAAGCTTAGCTTGAATATTTTTATGGAGCCTAGCTCGATGCTTCTCAGTAGACACCATGTGAGTTGCATATCTAGATAACCATGTGAACTCTGCTTCGTAATGGGCAACTGACTAATCCGCCCTGTAGACACCCTATATTTGCAGTCATATTTAGTTATAATTACTGGGCTTTATCATTAACTAAATTTTATTGTTATAGGTGTAGGCCTAATGATATAACTTGATTTGTTATATCCTATAAAGTCCAGTCCAATTGTCCAGGTGGTCAAGTCCAGTTGTCTAGTCCACTCAGTAATTAGGCTTAGTCCAGTCTATTTGTGTGATTCTAGCCTGCATGTCAAGAGTGTGATTTACTTAGAAGATTCTATGAAGTTTTGTGATTTATCCTTGCGCAAATGATTAATCATTTGCACCAAATATGAAGATAATTTTTGAATTTGGCAGTCCCAATTGATAAAATCATATATAATAACTGAATTAGGGAAAGATAATGGGACAAACTAACTAGTTTTGGACAAACCGACCGGGTAGTTGACTTGCCATTTTTATCAAATTTTCTGCTTTATCTCAAGATTATTGATTGAAATGGTCATCTTTATCATTTTTGGAGCCCTAACCTCTATAAATAGGCTTTTGGCCTGCATTTTCAAGGATCAACTTTTTTTCCCTAGAGCTTTTATATAGTTTCTCTCAGAAGTGATATATCATCTCGTAAGAGAAACTAGCGCTTCATAACTCATTTCTATATACTTTCCAGTCACTTACGTTGTGGATCCTTCACCGAGCATTCCCAAGTCTTTTAAGCAAGTAGATTCGTGCGGTACATTTCATCATTTTCTAGGCTGGTTTAATATAATGGCATAGATTAACTCCCTTTCCCCTGATCACATTTTCATTTCCAATGCAAAATTATTAAAAAGAGTCTTCTTTAATTCCTACTTTGAGTCTAAGACCAAAGTGGTTGGTCGTCTCCCGTAAGGTTCGAGTTGAGCTACGATGGTTTCGATTATGGTTTGTCTGACCAGTTACTAGGCCATTTGACCTTTGCTATTGAATTCAAACAAATAATATAAGATCAGAACGAGGGTGGGTTTTATTGCATGTTTTTGTGTTAAAAGGCCAAAAACAATTATAAATGAAGTAGAGACTGAAAGGGTATGACATGTGTCTAACACCTTCCCATCATATAACTTAGTCTCTGAACCCATTTCTTTGTTTTCAATAGATTAGTTGTCTTTTGAACATTTTTAGAGTCAGTTTTAGGTTTTCCTTGTTTTTTTGTGCTTACTTAAATAAGATGGTGACTCTTAAAATTGACCTTTTTCAGGGGTCCCCCAGGGATCTTTCCGAGGCGGTTCCCTAGAGTGGCGACTTCGGTGGGGACTAAAAAACTAGAGGACTAGACTTGATAAATATTCTATCACTTTTTGGCCTTATGTATTTTCTTTTTGGTTTTATTGTACAATGTGCTATAATTGTGGTAATTGTGCTCTCATTCTTCTACCTCACACACGTGTACATTTGTCCCTAACCCACCAATTTGAGGGAAATTGTTGAAACCCTTGAACTTCCAAGTTTTTAGGTGAATTTGACTATACTCTCAGCTTCAAGGTGTCATACTAAAGGGAACTTCCAGTTTCTTGGTATATTAAACGACTTGTAGACGTACTGGTGATCACTCATTTTTAACTACCTAAGTTACGGGTGGGAGGCATAGGTACAAGTCGAGCCGAGGGAGAGACTTACACCGGCGTTGAGAGAGAAACCATACACCTCGACCATTTCAGCGTTCTACCCTTTTTCTGGGAGAATGCCTGTTTTGGCATATGGCATGTTGGCAAGGAAACTAGCCAATTTTCAGTAAGCTAGCTAGTATCTCGTGAAAAAGGGGGAGACTCTGACGAACGAGGTTTATTGAATTAGTAATTAGACGTTAGTCAGATGTGTTTTACTTACAAATTTAAACTGGCCGGCTTATGCCCCAAACCCTAACCCAGTGACTAACCGGCCGATTAACCCACTGGGTAACCGGACGATTAGTCAGGAACCTGACCTTCCCAAAATGCTTTCCTGTCCAAAACTCTAAACCCACTAACCAACATGTCGGTTAACCCACCAGGTTAATGGACGTTTGTTAGAATTTGAATGTCTAGAATTTTCAGCTTTCCAAATCCTAAACCCTCTGACCAAGTGGCCGGTTAACACATTTGGTATTTGGGGCAGTTAGTCAGCATCATGGCCTTTCCATGATTCTTCAAAAATCCAGAAATAAATCTTGTGACCAATCTGTCAGTTAACCCACCAGGATACTGGACAGTTAGTTAGATGCCTTATAGCTAATTATCCCATATCCCTGTGGGGCATAATCCCGTCGGTTCTATCTGTGTGCTTAAATTTTCAAAATTCTCAACACACGTAAGGCTAAAAAAGGATAGTATCGAGATTCATCCGGGAAACTCATTCGAACCTCATTGGCTGAAGAATACCCATAGTTAGCAGATTTGGTTTGCTGATAGTTTATAGAAGGAATTTCATGCCAGTTTTGTAGCCCGACAGATTAGCAAAGATGGACATGCGGGAGATTAAGAACTCTAAGACGAGGGTTAAGAGAGACCAGGATGAATCCAAGCTTTAGAAGAAGGCTGAGTTCAAATGGCAGTATGAGTTTAAAGACGAGGAAGGAAAAATCGTCTCCAGATGGAAGGATAAATTGGCTGCACTTAAGTACCAAATTGCCCGAATGAGAAGGGCTAATGACCCACTAAACCTCAATGCATTCACCTTGAATCTGAAAGACCAATTGTCAACCAACATCAAGTGCTCGATATGAAAAGTTTTGATGGAACCACGAACCCCAAAATCCACATCATTAGCCCATTACAGAGTCAACCAAAACTTGTTAATCCAACTTTTCCACCGTACCCTGACAGGAGGCACCTCTCGATGGTTTTTTACTTTAGAAGAAGCTCGAGTCTGGGCGTGTGAAGTGTAGTAAGGGATTTTGTGAATGAGTACCACTACAAAGCTAATTTAGACATCACTTATAGAGACTTAGAGACCATCAACAAAGAGCTAAGGGAGTCAAAATCTGCCTTTATCATGAGATGGAGAAACAAGATCACTTAAATATTGCATTGCCTTACGGAAGGAAGAACACGTGAAAGTAGTGAGGAATAATCTGCTAACGGTGTACCATGAATACATTTTTTGACACCATACATAGTTCACGTCTCTGATGGGATCCCTTGAACTATCCATCTCCCGAGAGACGAAGCCCGGAGTCTATTAAGTTGGGGCCAAAAATTTGAACGCCCAATCTAAGCCTACCGGTGTCAACAATGTCCTAGCCCAACAAGTAGTGTCCTGGGAAGCAAGTACTGAGCCCAAAAGGAAGTTTACCCACTAAAAGCCCCATTGCCCAAGGTGTTTGAGCAGTTGTTAAAGAGAGTCATGATCTCTAAGTTACATCCTATCTTTATACTAGGAGTCATGCATGAGGGGTATGATGTTCAAGTTCATGTGCATATCACCAAGGAAATGGACATTTTGCAAAGAGATGTTTCGGCGTCCGACATGCCATTTACGATCTTATTGACAAAGGTGAAGTTTAATCTCTTACCAAGCCCAATTTAAAAAAGGAACCCTTACTAGCTCACATGGTTAACCGCTATCGATGATGTTCTACAAATGATATATCATTTTATAGTCATTACTCCAATCAGCCAGTATGTGAATGTTCCATTTGTTTCTATTTTGGATTCCTTACCAGAGTTTCGTGATGTTATTTCATGAGAAGAACTGATGGAAGGCGTGCCCTCACTACGGAAGAAGATTACGATGAGGATACGGGAATTGTGTTTAGGCCCAATATTGTTTTGTCACATTTGATGAGATTTGATTGATTCTACCACACCATCCCTCAGCCAGCCACAGCAGACCAACTTTCTCCCAAGACCCACCAGATGATGAAGTTGCTCAGCAAGGCCCAAGTACTCATATACACTCAATCAAAGGAGCTATCCCAAGTACTCAGTTTTAATTATGGGAGTGTTTTTACATTCTCTGAATATGATTTGCCCAAGTTAGGATCGAGCCACAATGACCTACTACATATCACCATGGGGTATCTTGATAAGAGGGTTCCCCTGGTCCTCATAGGTAATGGTTTCGCCCTTAATGTTTGTCCCCTATGTACTATTCAATCCTTTGGTATTGATCATTTAGAATTTACCCCTTACAGCCAAGCTGTCTAAGCCTGTGTTAACACCCAGAGAGAAGTCATTGGCACAGTCAAACTCCCGATGACAATCAGGACCGCCAATTTTGAAGTGGAGTTTCAGTTGTTAGGCGGTTAGAAGGTCAAGTTCATACTTGACAATGCCATAGTTAGAATTGTGGGAGACTCTCAGCTACCCTAAGTTGGACATATAAAGAATGACAAGGAAGTGTTGTGATTCAGCATGATTTCCTAAACATGTTTCTTAAGAAGTTTAAGATCGACAGTCTGGTTGAGTGTTTGAAGTTCCAAGAAGTTTGTCTCGGTAAAAACTTTCTTAATTTTTGCACCTCGCAGTAACGCTAAAGCACTTCCCATGATGAGAAGACTCTATTACCTCACCCAAATAGGATTAGGCCGAAACTGTCAGGGTCTTCCTATCTTCTTGGTTCTGAGAAACAAGAAAGACCAGTTTGGGTTGGGATAGTTCAGCAAGAAAGAGAAGAAAGAAGTCTCCGAAGGATAGCTTATGCTAAGAAAGCCAAGGAGGAATGGGGACTCATAGATTCTCATGCTATGTCTAAGGTCCATATGATGAATGGATATTTTGTTAAGGAAGGAGAAAAATGACATTGCTACAAATGCCCAAAACCTGTCTACAATACAGAGACAAGGAAACAGATGAATGGATGGGAGATATTTTATAACTGTGAGTGGGTGGAGGACAAAGAACTGCCAAGTCTGACAGAACCGAACAAGGAGAATACATCTTATTGAATAGACTTTATCAAGCTAGAGGGAATAACAACATGTTTCAACAATATGCATATCGTTGTGCTTATCTGTGATATGGACGACCAAAATACTGACCCGACAAGCTTGATCACTTTAGCACAAGGTGGCATTTGGAATTGAAAGATTGAGTATGGACCGCTAACTGTGGGAGAGATCACTGACAAACGTCCTGATGCCGAGACTATTCCTAAACCGGAGGACCCGGATGTTTAGGTTTACCTGGACAATCTGTGAGACCCCGATCTTAATTAGTTTCTAATTATTTTATTAAGTTTAAACACATTTAAATTTGATTGAAATTATATAATTGTATTACATTATTTATCTACATAAAATAAATGTTAAAATTCAGTTATGGGCCAAAATGTAATTTTGTAAACCTTTGAGATTTAAAAGTAATTATGCAAAAATTTGAGACTAATATGTAAATATCAAATGCTAGTATTGGTGGCATGTGTATGTGTGAGAGTATGGGTTATTATCTTGGATGTCTTGCCACCTTGTTGGTGGTGAGTAATCAAGGAAACTGATAAGAAATGGAAAGAAAAATGAGTGGAAAAACTAGAATGAAAAGAGGGAGGTGGAAGACCCAACACCTTAACCTATTCGCCCAAAGGAGAAAGGAAAGAGTAGAAATAAGGAGAAAGAAAAGAAAAGATAGAAAGATAGGAAGAGAATAAGATAAGAAAGAACAAAAGAGAGTGAGATTGACATCAAGTTCTTGAATTGGCTTGGGGTTAATTTGCTTGGATGTAGATTATCTTGAATTTTTAGGCTTTTAAAGCATGTATGAGAAGTAATATGAGTAGTTAAACACTTATAAACTTTCTTGGAATGATTTTAAGTGAAATATGTTAACTATGTTTGGAAAACCAGCAGAGCAGTCTTGAAATTGAAGTACTTTGGTGCTTAGAAATGTATACCTTTAGTTGAGATATTGGCTTGATTAATTTATATGTTATATTAATACATGTATAAAGTATACACACCAATTTTTAGATTATTTAAAGTATTATCACTATAGTTTAGGGTTCGTGGCTTGAAACTTGTCCTGTGAATCTTTTGTTGGACATATTTTGAAGTCTGTCTTTGGAAGGGCTTAGCATGACTTTAAAATGATATTCTCGTGTCAAATTAAATAATGGATGTATCTCTTCATGTATAGTTTTCATAAATATATAGTTCGATTATAGAGACCTTGTGATTAAATTGTTATGACTTTTTGAGTACAGACTACTCATGCTGCCATATAAAATGTTGGGCAGATTATGTTACCTAAACTAGTAGCTCCTTGTTTTGGGCTAGTGGTGGATAACCAGGTAATTTGTGGGTCTTAAATGGTTACTCATATAGCTACATGCTAATATAATTGTACATGTGTGTAGAGTACTTAAGGAAGAACATCAAATTATTTCTTGTTTGATTACCAAATTAGTTTGTGCATTTAGAGATTAGTCTACATGTTTCGCATGTGTTTTGTTGATAATATGGCAAATATGACTTGAAAGAGGATTAAACCTCTTTTCATGTACTTGATGACATTTTCATTGATATCTATACATGATTGTGCATGTCACATGAAGGTGGACGAAAAAAGTCAGTTGAGGGTATTATTTGCCGGGGTTACGAGTTATCCAGCCAGAGTTCTCGTTTTCATTCACGTATCTATGTACATACTAGCTATGCGTACTACTTTCTGAAAATAATTATTGGCGTGCCTGTGATGATGTTGGACTTCTTCTATCGAACTCAGTATATCAGTTAGTTGTGATACAAAAAGTCTCTCGCACTCAGAGAAGGTTGGCTTGTGCATGAGGGGCGTAGTTGTATATTGATATTCTCGTACCTATCTCACATTTGTCTTGAACTTGTTTATACTATTTTTTTCATTATATTTATTGATGTTTAGATCTTCTTGATCATTCTCGTCTATGTTTTTACAAGATTTCAGATCTTGCCCGATATGCTATTCTCGTTTCTTTTTTTAGGGTAAGTGTTAGAAAATGTTTGTAAGTGACACCCGATATGTTAAAGTATTCTTAACTACATATGTATCATTTGTTCAAGTGAACTTCCATTTATGTACTAAACCTTCATAATAGAATCAATTCATGTTTGCACTAAGAATCATCGGATACCCTATTGAGCCAGCAAGCTGACCCATTCCTGATACTTTTTTTTTTCCTAAGTCCATAGTCGAAATATTTTTCAGGGGACGAAGAGGATTACCTTGAGAAGAATCAAGTGTTACGTTTGGTGAGCAGAGTTTTAGTTGTTTTTCTTTTATTCTGGAGTGTAGCACTTGTATAAGAAAGAGGTAGTCTGTAAAATAATGTTATGTTCAGTCTTTTTACTTATGGAAGGCAAGAACGTTGAAGCCATACTTCCGCTGTTTATTTAGAGGTCTGTAGTGAAGCTCTGTTTAATCGTATATTAGAGCTATAGTTGCTTAAAAGCCAGGCAAAGATCTTCAGAATTGATTAGCCTATTTGATTATAAATTTGGTATGACCTAAACATATTTTTCGTCTGTTTAGATGTGATATATGGCTGGCCAAAGGGAGGAAAATACTTTGGGGCAGAGTACACAAGAAACTGATCCTAATTTGCAGGAGATCATTGGGTTAGTTAGACGTATAGCTAATGCCCTAGAATTTTTGCAAAACAATCATCAGCACAGTCAGGTTGGTGAGAGTTCCGGGTGAGATCCGCTATAGCTACTGATGATCTGACCTTACATGAATTATATGTTAAGCTTAAGCTTACTATATTTGCCAGTGGCGCTAATTCAGATGAGGCGGAGGAGTGGATAAAAAAATAAGGAGAAATTATTTGAGAGAATACATTAACTCCTGCACCGAAAGTTTCTTTGGCTACTTTTTATTTGAGTGAGGATGTAGAGTTTTGGTGGAAGACGATTGATATAAAGTAGACAGCCGGTAATGTTATAAGAACATAGGATTTGTTTTACTACTGAGCTTTAATAACAAGTATACTCTCTTATATGTAAGAAGAGATAGGGAATTGGCTTTCCTGCAACTTAAATAGAAAAGAAGACTGTATAAGAATATGAAAAAGAATTTGCTGCTTTAGCTCGACATGCATCTTATTTGGTTGAGAGTGATGATAGGAAAGCTAGAAAGCTTGAGACTGGCCTCAATCCTGACAAATACGAAGCTATAACACCTCTTAGTATCTTTGATTATCATGAGATTATAGATCAGACACCTAATATTGAGAGGACTTTGGGGTTTACACAGGCAAAGAGGGCACAAATGAGTTTATCTATGCCTCTGGTGCCACAATGGCAGGCATGAAGATTTCCTACTACATCTGGTGGTAGAAAATTTTTGAGAACAAATATGAGGAATAGGGGGGTTGAACCTAGACCTCAGACATCGGGATTTCTGCCATGACCATTTATAATTGGACCACGACCCAGGCTTGGCCCACAGTGAAGCCTACTTAGTATATCTAACTCAAGAGCAGCCTACACAAGCAGTTAGTCGATATTGCACTTTTTGTGGTATGACTGGACATACAGAAGAGGTCTGTAGGAAGAGAAACAACCCCTTTATTGTTTGGTTAGTACAACTAGTTAGGGACTCGAACTGATTTGTCGATTTGTCCCTTTTTCCTCGTCCGTTGAAAGTACTTTTTTTCCAAACGTTCATCAAAATTCTACTTATTCTCACCCAAAGTGGTCAACGTCATCCATCTCTCCAATAAGTCCTTCTAATTCACTTTCTACAGAAATATCATCCGGCTCTTTCAACTCCGATTCCTTCTTATATATATCCTCATCCGGGTCCTTTTGTGTATCCAAAACTACACACTTGTCATCTTCAAACGACCCTTCCAAATCTAAACCAACCAGTTTTTTCATTTCCTGGAGCAATAGCAAGAATGCTGAGGTCATAATTATATATGCCTTAGCCAAACCCGGCCCGCATATCTCAACTATCACCCTAGTTCAGCCAAGTTATCGAAATTCTTCTTCTACTCCTCTTGTTGAAAATTTAGACGTTCCGTCAGACACTTCTAAAGTCTACATAATCTTATGCCTAAGTGTTGATACCAACTTGCAATACCCTCAACCCTAATGACATCACTGAAGTTGAGTTGTCTATCATAATCACATTATACAGAGCAACTACACCTTCATAAATCATTAATGGATGCTCCAAAATGCACCCTTACAAAAATTTTCTTACAAACACACATCACACGTAGCGAAAGACTTTTAAGTCTTTAAACAACATATACATTTACAATGTAAGTAACACCCTGACTTTTTAGAGGTGTCAAAAATAATTACTAGTTGGTTGAGAGCAAATAGGATGGTGATTTGTAGTGAGAATTGGGATTGGCATTGTCGTGCTTGTTAGGTGTCATCATGACATTGTGACAACCTCGTGCTTATTGAGGAGTTACTTACTTATCTAATCTACACCTCGTGCAACCAGTCATCGTCGTGCTTGTAACGTTTCACGGTACCATTGACATATCACGATTTGAGCCTTGTCATGCTTTACTTAGCCTTATCGTGCTTGCTAGGTAGCACAACCTTGTCTTGTCACCTCCTGCTTCAATCCTTGTCGTGCTTTGATTAGCTTTGTCGTGCTTGCTAAGTAGCACAGCCTTGTCCTGCCACCTTGTTTTTTTTATACCTCATGCTTCCTCAAAATCTTATACAAATCCCTTTGATTTCTTTTCAAACTATCTGAAGTTATCTTTGACTTACATAGATAGACAGTGAGTGAGAGAAGAATTAGATGCGTTGATAAAAGAAGGATCATAAGGACTGGTCTAGAAAATTTGTATGAGTAGTTTCTTTGTGATTTCAGTAAGGGGAGTTCCAAACCACTATCCTTATATGCCACGTGGTTATTTCTTAACATTCGTTGTACTCCTAAACACTGTTGTTATGAAATCTTGCTCAGATGATTGTATTGAATATTGACAAATATATTAGTTTTGAAATGCATTTGTGTGACATGGCTTAAGTAATTTGATCAAGGATAGTTCTCCAGTGATTTGTCTATGTGCATGATACGGTATGATTATGATATAGATGAGCTTTGACGGATCCCTTTGAGGATACCGGAAGTAAGATGCTGAAGTGTTATGTTTGATGTGGTAATTGAATATTGAATTGGTTTACTAATTGTTCAGGTAACTAAGCCACGGTTGTGTTAACTGTTTGACTATCGAATATTTTAATCTTGAATTGTTTAATATGTTTGATTCTGATCCTATGGTGCTATGATTATTCCACTTACTGCTACCCAGCTCACCCCCCACCATTTACCTTTTCAGTGCAGATGATTATTTTGGTGAACACATGCAATTGGGGATGTGAGTGGGACCTGCACTTTTGGAATATTAGAAATGTTTGTAACATATTTTTAGAACTTGTAATTGGATTGGGACTTTTATGTGATTGTGTTGGAAGATATCAAATTATCAGTTGGTATGAGAGTGATACCAATGCTTGAATTGCTTAGGTTAGCATAAGTCAAGATAGGTTCATTCGCCTTGGGATAATTATGAGTTGAATTATGAAGTTGTTGATTTAGATTTAAGGATGATGATTTTTAGTGATAATTAAGATTGACATTGTCGTGTTTGTTAGGTGTCATCACGCCTTTGTGACAATCTTGTGCTTATTTAAGAGTCAATGTTCATTACTTCTCTAATCGACACCTCATGCAACCAGTCATCATCATGCTTGTAACATGTCACTGTACCATCGTGACATGTTGTGCTTTGAGCCTTATCGTCTTTTGCTTAGCCTTTTTGCACTTGCTAGGTGGCACAACCTTGTCTTGTCACCTTGTGCTTTAAGCCTCATTGTGCTTTGTTTAGCCTTGTCATGCTTGTTAGGTGGCACAGTCTTTTGTCTCCACCTCATGTTTCTTTACACCTCGTGCTTCCTAGAAATTCTATAAAGTGTACTTTGATTTCTTTTCAAACTATCTGAAGTTATCTTTGACTTTCATAGATAGATAGTGAGTGAGAGGAAAAGGATCATAAAGACAGATCTAGATAGATTATATAAGTAGTTTCTTCATGATTTAGGTAAGGGAATTCCATACTATTAATATTTTATGCCACATGATTAATTCTTAATGTTCGTCATACTCCAATACACTAATGTTCTGAAATCTTATTCAGATGTCTGTCTTGAATATTGACAAATATATTCGTTTTGAAATGCATTTTTGTGACATTGCCTAAGTACTTTGATCAAGGACAGCGCTCTAGTGATTTGTCTACGTGCATGATATGTTATGACTATGATGTAATTGAGCTTTGGCGGATCTCTTTGAGGATAACGAAAACAAGATGCTCAAGTGTTATGTTTAATGTGCAAATTGGATATTTAATTGGTTAACTAATTGTTCGGGATACTAAGCCACGGTTGCGTTGACTGTTTAACTATCGAATATTTCAATCTTGAACTGTTTAATGTGTTTGATTATGGTCTTATGGTGCTATAATTATTCCAGTTATTGTGGTACCCAACTCAGTCCCACCATTTACCTTCCCAGTGCAGATAATTATTTTAGTGAGCACATGCAAGCGGGGATGTTAGTGAGACTTGCGCTTTTGGAATTTTAGATTGTTTGTAACCTATTTATAGGACTTGTAATGTGATTAGAAATTTTACGTAATTGTGTTGGAAGATATCAAATTATATGATAGGCATCTTGGGTCCTCACAACACGACTGTAGTCATGTAGCTTCTCTCGACGTACCCCGCAATTGATCCTTTGTCTTACCATGTATAGTTGTCTCACCTCGCTCAACTTATCAACTCCCTCAGCTTTTCTATCTTGTCTCAATCTTATAAACCTGCAACAACACAACATAAGAAATGAGCGCAAATCACCCAGACGACAACACGAGGAGTATCGTGTACAAGTGATTCGAAAGTCTCGGAGCAATAATGATCATTTCAACGATAATAATGAATGAAGAGTTTAATAATAAGTTCGATATCAACATAAATTTTCAAACGATCTTTTTCTTTTGTTAGACTGAACGACATTAAGGTCCAATAGAATTGCATTATTGCCACCTCCTTATGAACAAGACTGACTGACTATGTCATAATTTCACTTTAGAATGTCTTAAAAGAGAAGTCCCTTCATTTGCGTCTAGAGCAGAAATTAGACAATTCATAGCTCTAGAATCCATGTAAAGCATATCTTATCATCATTATTCAATTTGGATTTCTCCTTTTACACAAGATTATGCGCAATAAACTTCATGGAACATAATGATCATCTTCAATGATCCTGAAAAAGGCTTAGTAGTAGAAATCCCTTCAAGTCTAGGAAGCCCCACTTGAAACAAATAAAACAACTTGAGGGGGTGGGGAATAGGGTTTTGAAAACAAATAGGGAATTTAAACTGAATACAATCATAAATCTCAATCAAACCAATCAACATTTTAATCAAGATACTAACTACACAATCTCAAACTGTTATAAAGCAATAAGTAAAGAGACTGAGTTAGAGATCCTTGACAACAAGATTCAAATGGTTCGGTTTGAACTGCTTTTAAGCCTACATCGACTTCTTCAAAGAAGTTCCTTGCAAAAAACACTAGAATACAATAGCAATGATTTTCTTACAGGTCAAGATCAAAACCCTTACAAACACTTGATATCCCTACACAAAAGCACAAGTCTTGAATCCATAAAGCTCACCCAAGCCTGGATCACAAGCTTTTTTTCAAAGATCAACTGTTTACAAAGAAACCCTCAAGGAAATGAGTATAATAGAGAGATAAGAGAATTTATGACTTGAAATATGTTCACTCTCAATCAAAGAATTGCTAAATTTAATTATGTAAAATCATGAAGATAAAGAGAGAAAAGTTTAATCGATGAACCTTGATGTTTCTCCAATGAACGGAGGCTTAGAATGTGATTTTCATAATATATGATGAAGTCTCAAATCATTTACAGAGGGGGGATTTGAAAGATATATTTCTTTGTAGTAAATTTTGGCATTGAATGTGCCAGGATGGCTAATGCAGTCGATTGTATTACCAATGCAGCCTACTTACACCTCTAAACTAGTTGTTGGGTTATGTCCTCCCAAACTAGCTGTTGGAAAATTATCTTTCGAATTTACCGTTGGAACTAAGATTCAAATTCTAGTATAGTCGGCCTAGTATTACCCTACTGCCATAAAATGCAGTTTATTGAATTGGTCGATTGCCTCAAGAATTTCCTTTCATGTTTTAGTCATAATTTTGTCTTGGAAAACTTTATTGCGGCACCATTTTAAGTGTTGTAAAGACAATAAAAAGTTATATATGAAAATGATTAGCTCCAAAAAAATTCAAGAAAATCGAAGTTAGCTTCATGTTTTTTTAAGAAACACTTACATACGCACATGCAATGCACAAGGTGTCTTAATGTCATTTTAGGGCATAATCGTCAAACCAAGCATCAAACTACGACTAGGTACATAATAGTAAAGACCAATCACAATTGAAACTAAGTTAGCCTTTGCACTCTTTGTTAATTTTGCCATTAGAGTTGATGAAGCCATGTCCACTATAACTTCAAGCTCCTTCTATTTCAATCCACATATTTAATTTTTCGAATGTGACTTCATGAGTGTGAATGAATTTACCTACTAAGAATCTACTCAAAGGGCACATTAGAATTAATCGATATGTTGTTATCACCAAACCAGAATGTAAGCTTATTTTATTCAACCATAGGGCTAACACAAGATTTGACAACCCCAAACTTTGCCACAAGTTGACGTATAACAAAATTCATGTATAGTACAAGCTCTATCTAGGAAGAACATATGAACAAATAGATGTTCTTATCAACTGAGAGAAGATAAAATTGATGACTTGAAGATTCCCGCTCTCAATCAAAAAATTGCTCATAAAGATGCTTTCTTTCATGATGTTAAATCATGAAGATGGGAATAGAACAGTTTAATCCATGAGCATTGATATTTCTCTAGTGAGTCGAAGCTTAGAATGTGGTATTCTTTATAATGTATGATGAAGCCCCAAACTAATATTATAGGTTGGATTTAAAATACAGCAGCTATTAGAAATTAAGAATAAATTTTAGCAAAACTAGTCGTTATGTTTAAATTTGGGAACATCGCCCCAATGCACTCAATTCCACTGCCATTCTAGTTGACTACAATGGTTTTCTCAATAATATTGATTCTCTTATTTTGGGCATGACTTTCTCTTCAAAATTCAAACTAAAGCATCCTTTTGTGTTGGAAAGCTAGGAAAATGGTTTATCAAAATATGGAAAGATTAGGTACCATAACAATATGGAGAAAGTCTGCGTTTGCTCCAAAGTTAACTCATTTTTTAGAAACACATTTGTTTAAAAGATTATGAACTCACATGAAATAAGAAAGATGTCCAAAGGTCATTCCAGGATAGAGTTATTAATCCAGGTATCATGCCAAGACTAGTTGCATGACCTTGCAGAACATTCACTATTAATGTGAGTTAGTCTATGCATTGCTCTTTGACATTGAATTAGATGAAGCTTTCTTAGCTTGTTCGTCGTAGAGTTTTAAACTCATTTAGTTCCATTTTTACATAATCAAGTTCCTAAATGTGCCTTCTTGAATGTAGAGATATCAAACGGGCCAGGCGGTCCGCGGCCCAGCCCGAACTGCCCCGAAATAAGCCTGGGCTGGCCCGGCCCTGGTATGAACAATGCAGGCCCAAAATTTTAGGGCCTTGGACCTGGGCTTGGACCAGGCCAAGGATTCAGGAAAAAAAGCCCGGGCCAGGCCCGGCCCTAAAAAAGCCTGAAAAAAGTCCGGCCAGAAATTTGCCGGTTTCGGCCCAAAATTGACCAGGCCAAGGTGGTCTTTTTTATCATTGTAGTCTTGTAGACAACAAATCCTACTGAAACAGGGAGAAAACAGGGGAAGGAAGCCAAATACATTAGCTGATTTGGGAAGGTTGAGGGAGAATTTACCCTCTAACCTATATTCATGGATGACCCAATTGGATTTCTCCCCTTTTGGAGCCCTTCCCTTGTAGAAAACAAGGGTCTTCTTCATCCCAACCAGAGATTTTGCTCGAAAGATTTCTTTATCTTTTCCTGTTGCCTTCCAATAGCCAGCAACAGTAGCTCTATTTGTCCTCAAACTAGTTGGGTACTTTTTGTCCCTCACACAGAAGAAGTACCACTCTTTCTCCCTCATTTTTGCCTTCCCTGCATTCAACAACCAAACAAAGAAAAAGGACATGGATCAATAAACAGAGGAAAACTAGATGAGAATGAGAAAAAAAAAGATCATTTTTGGTTAAAAAAACTTACATGGCAAGTCCCAAGGCTCAACTTTGTTCATATCCACCTCTCTAATAGCTCTAGCGAAGAATCCGTTATCGAGAACTTTCTTGGACAAATAATGAGTAATCAACTTCTCATCAGAAGGGTGGAATCGGAATCCTGGCGGTAATTCCATCTAACCATCTTCTTTTCCAAGTCGAGAGAAGTTTTCCATCAGCCCAAACTCAAATTCTATTGTTCAAACTGCAAAAAGAGCCAAGACAACCTCCCTGTGGACTCTACACCTAAATCTTGAAGTGGGTTCTGCCCAAACAAATCTAACTTCTAGAAAAACTAAAATCTAGCTAGCAAAGACACACACAAAAAACTGGTTTAGCAGGGGAATGGGACGATAGCTATGGAGAAGTAAGAAAGAAGTGGAAAGGATAGGGAAAAGGAAAAAGAGAAGCCATGAGAACAAAAGTTGTAACCTGAAAAATAATGAGATGTTAAGAAAGAAAAGGCAGTATGAGGAGTTGAAGACCCCTAAATACTGGTCTTTTGGGCTCGGGCCCAGCCCAAGCCCTGCCCTAAATATGGGGGCCTAGGGCCAGGGCTTGGACTGGGCCCAAATATACCAATTTTCAGACCCGGCCCGGCCCGGTTTCATTTCATCTGGCCCGACCCCGACCCAATTTCGTTGGAGGCCCATTGGGTGGGCCCAAGCCCGGCCCATTGACATCTCTACTTGAATGTGTATTTATAAACCTATCATGCATCCATACAAAGCACACATTAGCTAAAAATGGATATATTGTTATCATTAAAACAAAAGGTAGGTCTAAGTTATTCAACCATAGGGCTAATACCAATGATGCTCCTCCAGCACCTATTATGAACCCCCAAGTAGGATTCCTTCTCAAACTAATTATGTATTTCCTTTGCAACATCACATAAAGGTAAAAGCGCATAGCAAGGTAGGGCATTGATAGGTCAAGGACACTAACTTTCAAAAGGTAACAAACCGTGACCACAAACGTTAAAAAGGTAACACTTGTGTCCATCCGTCAAGTATCCGTCCAAAAAGTGTAATTTTTGAGATGCCATCAGTATTTATTTTCATAATATGACAATCCTACCCCTAGATTACTGTTACCTCTCTTATCACTCTTCCATTTTCTCTTTCACGAGCCTCCTCTCTCTTCCCTTTATCTCTATCTTCTTCCATCAGACACATCCAGCCACCAAGCGACAGCCCCCAACATTTCACCACGCCGCTGCCCAGACTGTACCAGCACCACGCCGCTACCCCACTGTACCACCACCACACCGCTGCCTACTATCGACCACCACGTCGATGCCCACCGTGTCGATGCCCACCGCCGACCACCATGCCTGTTGCTCCCACCGCCGACCACCACACCTGTTGCTCCCACCGCCCACCATCACGTCGTTGCTCCCCCACCCCCCGCTATCGTCCCCCTCCCTTCCCCTACCCCGCCGCCTTCCACTTCACTCCACCCCATCCATTCGTCCCCCGCCTATCCTTCCCCTTCCCTTCACCCCATCCTGTCATCCCCAGCCCTCATTTCCCTTACCCCGCGCTTTCCCCTTCCCCTACCCCCACCACGTCGTGCCGTTGTCCCCCGCCTCGCTGCCTTCCTTTCCACTACCCTACCCTACCCTGCGCCGTCCCTCTCCCTTCCCCTACCCCATGCCTTCTGATTTCTTGAAAATTTAGATAATAAATGTTGGAATTGCAAGAATTGAAACCCTAATTTGAAAAATAGGGAGAAAAAAAAAAGAATGACTTGAAACCCTAATTTTTAGATTAGGGTTTCAAATGAAAAGTATTGAAACCCTAATTTGAAAATTAGGGAGATAAAGGAATGACTTGAAACCCTAATTTAGAAATTAGGGTTTCAATTCTTTTTGAATCCTAATTTGAATGGCATGATAAACAATTTACCTTTCAAGTCATGGACAATATGGTCATTTTGACCATTCCGTTATGTATATGGATATTCTGTTAGGTCAAAGGACATAAGTGCCTATTTTTCAATCTTATGGACACCCGTGTAATTTCACCCAAACCTCAGGAAAATAAGTATAATTAACCCTATATAATTTGGAAACACATCATTCTTTATCTAGCTGGTGCATTGACGGGCCAATGCCCACCTGCTGCTCCAACATTCTTCTCACTTATATGCTTGTAGGAATTTTATTTTTTATTTTTTGTCATTGTACATGTTGAAGTACCTTAACATATTAGAGATAGCTAAAAGAAATGTCTTTTTGGTCATTTTAAATACAACGCAAATTCTGAACAAATAAAGTCAACATTCAACACAGTACACATGACGATAAAACGGCACTGCTACACTGCACACCTCAGGTCATTTTCTCCTCCCCTCATCTGGCACACAATGGCGATTTTTTTACAATCTTTCATTTATATATTGGGGAAAGTAGGGAATGACCCCCTTTACTTTACACGTTGTGCGATTTGCCCCCCTCCACTTCAAAGTTAAGCACTAAACCCCCCCCACAGTTACAGAAAATGGGCACCTTAGACGGAAACCGTTAAATATAACAGCGCGTGGTCAACACGCGCGCTGACTAACGATTTCTTTTTATAAATGACATTTTTGCCCCTTGTCTCTTTTAGAAAAGAAAAAAAAACCCTAATTCTAACCACCCCCCCACCCCCCCCCCCCCCCCGCCACCCAACCCAATTATGTCAACTCCCCCGACCACCGCACCCCTTCATTTCCCCGTCTGCCTCCCTCTTCCCTGTCGCCGCACCACCCTCCCCCTTCCCCTTCCCCGTCGCAGCGACCGCCCTTCCCCTTCCCCGTCGCCGCGACCGCCCTCCCCCTTCCCAAGGCCTCGTCGCAGCGACTGCCCTTCCCCTTCCCCGTCGCCGCGACCGCCCCCCTTCCCAAGGCCCCGTCGCAGCGACCACCCTTCCCCTTCCCCGTCGCCGCGACCGCCCTCCCCCTTCCCCTTCCCCTTCCACGGCATTGATGAAAATTTGGCATTGATGAAAATTTGAATTGAATTGAAATGGAATTGAATTGAAATCGGTAGTGTGGGTTTGCCAAAAGGGCTTGCCGGCGTGGTGGGGTGGGTTTGCCAAGGGGCTTGCCGGTGTGGTGGGGTGGGGCGAGTCTGCCGGATGGTGGGCCGAGAGAGGCTGCCGGCGGCGTGGGGTGAGGATGACGCTTGGGCTGCCGGCGGCAGGGTCAGATCTGGAGAAGGAGAAGAGAAACCCTAATTTTCAAATCAGGGTTTTGAAACCCTAATTTTCAAATCAGGGTTTTGAAACCCTAATTTTCAAATCAGGGTTTTGAACCCTAATTTTCAAATCAGGGTTTTGAACCCTAATTTTAAGGTTTCAAAACCCTAATTTTTAAATCAGGGTTTCAAATCCTCTAATTTTAGGATTTCAAAAGCTTAATTTGCAAATTCGTTGCTAATCCTAACGGCAATCGCGGTTCCTTTTTTTTTTTAACTCCCTGGTGGTCGGAGAAAAAGACCAGTGGTTGTGTTCAGTGAAGTGGTTGTGCTCAGTGAATCACCAATTGTAGCGGGGTTGACCAGAGGAGGAGGGTCATGGGCAAAAATTGTAATTTAAATTTGAGGCGGGGAAATTGCACACCATGCATAGTACAGGGGGTCATTAGCTAATAAAGAAATAAGGGTATTTTGGTCATTTCACGCTATTCATGACGGATCCGTCTAAGGTGCCCATTTTCTGTAACTGTGGGGGGGTTTAGTGCTTAACTTTGAAGTGGAGGGGGGCAAATCGCACAACGTGTAAAGTAGAGGGGGTCATTGATCGAGGAAAAAGTGAGGTACTTCAAAGACCTAACACACGTCACCAGAATATTCTAGCATGATTGCCAAATAAAGGCTAAAGCACATGACAGATTAGGGCAAAGCTGGCATATAAGCTTCGCATTTCAAAAAGATCTCATAACATGTAGACCGCATGCACCAAGAGAAGCGATGCGCTAGAATCATATTAATCGTATTTCTGTATCAAATACAAAAATAGTTGCAACATCACAACTCTCGGTATATATCGATTGCCGTTTGAGTATACAATTGTTTGTGGACGAAGAAGACGTGTGTAGCAACAATGACAATAGTACGATATATAGTAGAACAACGACAATAGGCATTGATTAGTGAATCTAAGTCTGTCACCTCTGTCTCTCGGATCTGGTTTCTACTTTCTGCTCACCACCACTGATTTATCAAGCTTTTTCATCTTTATACGCAACACTATTCCAACTCAAAGTCTCTATTTCCATGAACACCAATGAGGTTGAAGTGTTTCGTAGAATCTCTCACGACCCAACCCCAAATTGGGGATATCGGTACTCTTACCCCTCAATGGCAATGTTGATGCCGCCACTCGCTAATGTGGATTGTTACAAGGCTTGTGCTTAGGATAGACTCAGAGCCAAAATATCTCTAAGCGGGTTATTTTTATATGTTGTAATTAGATTTCATATTTGTTGTATACTAAGGTGGATTCTTATCCACGTCGACCGTGTAATAGAGTGTGAACTGAAGTTAGACATCTTGTCCCGCATTAAAAGCACAAATATTGTACGAATTAATTAACTTCATAATTAAGATCCCGCCAAGAAGATTGTGTGCACCTACTTGACAATCCCTTCTAAGGGAGATGTTGCCTTTGTGGAGCTCTAGACCTACGTTATTACAGTCAGTCCGCATGCGTTCCCAGTTCCACCCTTAGCCCCAATTTTTCAAATAACGAAGGGTCATGTGGTTAGAGGCTGCAATGACCTCTAAGCTTATCCTCTGAGGTTGTAACACAAGAATGATTTTTATTCCTTGTTTGATTAACCTAGTCAGGATCTATCTTTGGATCCGCATCGAAACACCCCTCAGTCTCGCATGCAAACCCACCAAAACACTTTCAAATGGATCTTTCACCGTATTCATGCTCTCAAAAAATAGTTCCAAGCGAATTCATATATCAACTTTCCTAGAAACGACATCGTTTGATTATCACAAATTTCATGGAAATGACGAAAATGAAAAGGCTATTTGAAGCCTCAATTGATCAATGGAATAGAACTCTCAATGTTGATGCATATAGAATCAAGGAATTCCTCAGCATTGTAAAATTATGTGAAAATTAGATTGTTCCACATAATTAGTTGAAGAATATATTGTTTTCTTATCCGCGATGTTTTTGTGGATAGCTTCATAAGATCAAAACTCGAAAGTGGCTTAAAAGATAGCACATTCAAATAGACAAGGTAGGATAACAAAAGATTTTTTCACGGATCCACAAAAAGATATTTATTCTTCTTCTTCTTTTCTTCCCCTTCCCTTCTAGACATGTATTCGAAACTTAGTCATTTGCAGGTCATACTGCCTACAAACCAAAATGTTTCTATGCCAGAGGATTTACGATGGCATGAGACCATATAAAACTATTTACTGAGTATGCCTAAAACCCAAAAGGAGAGTTCGTGCAGCATGTTACGTAGGAACACCAGATTCGGGCACATAACTTAGTCTCTCCACTTCTTCCCAGATCAAAGTTGATGTTACTTCATCGTACTCTGGCACGTATTCCTGATACACACAGAAATGAGATGAGCAAATCGAAGTAAAATTATTCAGTCAACTTAAACATTAACATCTTCAAACACAGAGGATTGATGCTTGAGCTTTATTAATTGTCATATGAGCCCGCTTGGTGCTAATACTTAGTGACACCTTTTGACCTTTGTAGTAACGAAGTGGACCTCAGACAGGAAAATGCTATCTGGTTGAAGGAATCTTCTTTTTTCTTCCTATATAATAACAATTAACCATTGTTAAATTTTTTTAGTGACTTTTATTTAGTGACGCCAGTAAAATGCTGCTAAAGGTTGTGGCTGAAAGTGTTAACAGAAAAGATATTAAAAATATTTAATAACTATTTATTAATATATACGGGATTAAAAGAAAATTCCTACAATCCCGGGAGGAGAAATTTATTCTTCAGTTAAAACTAGACTTAATTATGTTTGGTGCCGTTTATGGTGGCAATTCGTGAGAATTCAGGGTGCACTCTTGGTGACAGCTTTTGACTGTCTAGGAAGTTACTGCAATAATTCTTGCAAACCTTTTCCCGACCAAACGGAAGATTGAACAACATTTTTGTCAAAGAAAGAAAGGTAAAGATCCTAGAGCTTAACTTTCATCACAAACAAGAAAATGAAAAAGGGGGTATGAACTCTTGGGTCCACAACAGAATGTGGGTTAGCCTACACCCAACGACAAAATAACGACAAAATATGAGAGTACCACAGGGGTAGAGTACCCCAGCTCTAGTTAATCAGTCACATTCAAGAGACAGTTCTTCTATGGTTCAAGTGGGTCAATCCAAAAAGGTGTTAATGGAGGGCCCTTTTAAGCAAATAATTTCATCTTAAACAAGTCTAAAACTTGTACTTGAGATTGATTGTTCAAAGATGCTCTTTCTTTTTAGAGACATTGCTTTGAATATTGTAAGGGATGAAATCTCAAATCTGAATATACCTCAAGTTCTCTGACCAGTTGTTTGGCCGTCGGGACGGATAGGATAATTCTTCTAGCAGTTGGTGAGATAAAGCCTTCATCAACGGCCTTATCAATGAAAGACAACAAGGAGTTGTAGTATCCTTCAACGTTCAATAGACCAACCTATATGAAATGTATGACGGAGTTAGTGATCCAAAATTATACTTCCTCTTCAGAATAAAAGATTTCGACTAAAATCGTCCTATCATTGTTGTGATAGCAAGTGTTAAAGAAAGGGAAATCAAAAACTCTCCCAACAAATTTTTGTCAACCAAGTCAAAGAAGGTTGTTTGATGAGGAACAATCGCATCTTTGACCAAAACTTGTTCTCATTTTCCAGCTTCTAGTTAAGAACTTATTTCACCCATTCAAACAGTTCCTCCAATGCATCCAAATCACGTTGGCGTGAGTACGGTTGAATATACCAATCTTTAATATGGTATGCTTTTTGGGTGATTAGGTTATTAAAACATGCCCACAAACCTTCTCCATTTCAAACAGAAAATCTTGTATCGTGGCTATGATTGAAGTTACCAAATCTTCCAACTATCTTTCCATGTGAACCGAAAATAAGTCCCACATGTCTGGATTCTTATAAGTCACGACACCTTTTGCCGCACAAACTGCAATCCCACTTGATAACCATTATTGACCGAATTTCAAACTCATATAGGATAATGTCGACAAACACATCAACAGACTATGTCAACATATAGAAACTCTTCAAACATGACTTCGGCTCCTCACGAGTGCATGGATCTTCTTTGGTGCTTAGGGTCCACCCATAAAGGAGGTAGACAAGGAATATGACTTGGAAAAAGAAGGTATAGCAAAGCAGTATTAAGTTTGCTTGTCAGACAATTTGCAGAACTACAGCTTAATTAAGAGGACTTCTTTTAACATCCTAATACATTTTTTTTTCAAGCCATACCAAATTGATTGTTCCAATTAGTTACAAGTTTCTTTGAAACTTCATTTTTTACTGGAACAGTTATGTAGAGAAGAATGTGATCTTCTCAGAAAAAGTGGTTGTAAACTCGAGAAATTACAAAGCTAATGAGGTGTACACATGACAATGGTCCTTACAGGTTTACGGTGGATTCCAAGCTGAGCCCATGTGATGACTTCTAGCAGTTCTTCGAGGGTGCCATAACCACCTGATGATATTTTTAGAATAAGTTAAAACCATCAGTGACTTGAAAAATGATGAATTAGTTCTACTTTTGCATAGATGTACATACCAGGTAGGGCAATGAAGGCATCGGCCTGACGAGCCATCTCTGCTTTCCTTTGATGCATATCAGACACTGCTCTCACTTCACCAATTGTCTCTCCAGTTATCTATTTGTAACCAAGCAATTAAGTTGATTTGCCATAATCTTCATAAATGACAATGCCTTCCATCATTGACATATATAACTACCACAAAGCAAATTTATCTAGTAGATCAAATTAGAGCTGAATATTGGTACACATAACCAGTGTATCATACATCCAGAGGGTTCATCACAACATACAGGCTGTCACAATGTGGAGATCAGTGACGTATTGCATTGTGGCGTTCCATTCGTGTAAGACTCTTGTGGAAGTGGTCTTAAAGGACCTCACGAAGGCTGTAAATGAACTCAAAGTACTTACTCGGTTAGGCCTTTCGAAGGTATCTGTGCCCTAAGGTATAAGGATATTTTTCAGGCTCTCGCAGCCAACGTAAGGAATATCAAAGGCAGGCCAACGTGACAACTTCTATCCCACCTCAAGGAGAAGGCGGGTATCAAAAGTTAGATATTACTATCTCCTCGTGAGAGAGCGATTCATCTCAGTAACTTTAAATGTCAAGAACTCGCAGCCTAAAAGCTCTGTCTAGCTGAACAATCGTGTAAACATGGTGTTTTTCTTTTTTTGGTAAAAAGGAAAAGAAAAGAAAAGAAAAAGAGAAGAAATTAAAGACGATAATGAATGCAGCTATTGACAAGATGTCATATCACAATAAACACCAATTCAGCTTTATTGCTGTGGATGTCAATGCCTTTGTGACATTTTTAAGAGAAAAAAGAAAACATTAGATCAAGTAATTCAAAAGAAAGAGGAGGATTTGGTTTGAAGTTTCTGATTATACCTCTCTGGGCATAAGAGTCCTTGGAATAACTCTGCAAAACAACACCATGTACCATAGATCAGGACAGTCCAACATGATTATATTATATTATATATATATATATATATATATATATATATCAATCCAATACCTTTAGGCAGTGTCATGAAACACGAGAACAAATGCAACATGGCTAAGATAAAAATGAAGAAAAGTCCACAAGTGCTACTCTAAATCTAGTTGGGGCATAGAGTATAAAGCCCAGATAGTAATTGAAAATAGTGAAGTTACTCTATTGTCCTTTATGGAAACATTGCAGCAGGTCTGAAAAGAGGCAGGACAGTCAATTCACGGCTATTGGCCACCCTTTTATCAATTTTTAGGAGATCACAACCTAAAAGGTCTCGTACTTTCTAACCAGCCTTTCCACATTACATCCCTTGCTTTATAAGTAAAGGTTCTATACTTCGATATGATGTGAACTGACATTTCACGGACCAAACTGGAGTGACTTCACTTTTCTGATCAGAGCAGTCCACAAGCTCCACAACCCTGGCAATTACACACTGCAGAACAGATAAACATGCTTTAAATATTATTAACTGTTTTACTACCATGTTTATCCTCCCCCAAAGGCTTGTTCACCATGAAAGAGATATCTTCTTTTTGTGTAGATCATACACCTTGAAAATCAAAGGCAGCCTCTCTCATTGTGCTTTTGAGCGGTATGAGATTCATTTCCAAATTGCTGGGAGACTTGCATGTTGCCATCAGAAGACGTGAGAAATGAAAAGTACCAGAAAACCCATTCTCTTTAACATGCGATGTGGTACGCAATCACGTAAGATGACCATATTAACATCATTTTCAATTGATGTATGCATGGCATTATTTGTAACATTATAAAGAAATTTCTTTCCCAGGTTCTGAGCTCGTGGCGATAAAAGTTTTCAGAGAAAAGACTGCATGATACAAGAGAACTCATCTCATAGGCGCGCGCGCGCGCGCACAGAGAGGAATTATGAGGGGGAAATGATGCTTGTCTTTTGAGGCCTGCCCAGCCTATTTTACTTGGCAGACACTTGGCACACACACACACACACAGAGGCAGAGAGCATACCCTAGAACATGGCGCCCACCATCATGAACTGCCTGAGAAACAAGACCCATCAGACCCACGCTCCCACCTCCATAGACCAAATCAATCCTTCTCTCCACCTTCAAATATGCATAGAAAATCAAACCACCATGACTACGTGTCAAAAGCCCATTAACACATTTCCCAGACCCATCATCACATCCTATATGTTGCTTCCGCAGTAGAATTTATATATATATGTATATATATCTCGTAGACTGTAGACCAGATAATTGATCTGAAGTAATATATATACATATATATATATATATGCATGTAATTACTAAACAAAACGAAAATCATGGGGTTATGTTAATGGAGAAGCTTAGATTTTGGAACACGCTTAGAGGGAGTGTCATGATACCAAGGTGGCACGTTTGGTTCCCCATGGAAAGGCAGGACATTTTTTTAAACCCCCATTTTAAAAACAATAAGATCATGCAAGAAGGCTGCTCAACTGACAGGCATGTTACAGCTAGCAATCCCTCTCTCTCCTTCCTCTCTCATGCCAAACACAAATCCCCCCAAAACCTCCCTACCTCAATGAATCATACGCCCATGTTGAAGCGAAGTTATGTGTTTTTCTCTGTTCTGTTTGCATAGAAACGAAGTTGAGAAAACACACAAGAAACTCAAACAAGGAAGAAAATGGGAAAAGATTGCAGTTTCCTACGATATGCACCATGAAAGGAAATTTCCAGCACTATCATAATTTCTTGGAAAACATTGAAAGGTATAAACAGATTTAAACCCGGAAATTAGGCTCGACGTTGAAAACACAAGGGAGACTATTGAACAACATCGGTTTCTTGAGAGGCCAAGATGGACCAGAAAAGAATAGGAAACAAACATGTAAATGGGTCTTAATTTACTTCTCCAATCCTGTATGTAGTGCGCGCGCGCGTGTGTGTGTTGACAAGAGAGACGGAGAAAGAGATAGATGGCGGTTCATCTGTTACCAGTTCTTTTCCCAACTCAACAGCCGCATCTTGATAACTTGCTTTCTTCCCTGAACTGCTCCCACAGAAGACACAAATTCTCTTGAACCTTGATCTTGTCAGCTCCTCCATTGATCTCTCTCTCTACAAAATTTGTCTTTTGTAGACCAAAGGGAGAGGGTCGAGAATGAAAACGGAGTATCTCGTTTAAATATAAATTTTCTAAGCTGACTCTGTAAAAGCACAAGTCCAATCTCTTACCTCTCTACCCCCGTGGCCAAGAAACTAGGATTTTTTATACTCAGTACTTGTTTATGCTCTATATTATTATGTCCTCCAACCGTCCATATATATATATAGTGGTGAACCAAATTTCAACCCCTAAATGCGATCAAGACAATCAATTCTTTTACAAAGAGATGGATCAAGATTTTAAAGTCAGCCCTTTCCGAACATAAATTCCACATAAATCAGAAATTTTTGCATTGAGTTTGAGAATATTTTTAATTTAAACTGAGTTTAAGAATCTTTTAGAGCTTAACGATCTCGTTGTAAAAGTGAATCATGCAGCCGAAGAAGATTTAATTGATCATGTGGCACCTAGGATCAACATGAAGCGATCGAAACATTAGATACTTATCTAAATAAAGGGACAATTAACCTCATAATATCTTGTGATAGTCCAAGCCTCTCGGTGACAAGATTTTGCATTGCATCATATGTTTAGTACCAAAGATCTTGAATTTTATATAACATTCCACTCAAATCCAAAACATAACACAAATTAATTTTTCGAATCTCGTAGTTAAAATGGATTCTCCTATGTGTAATGGTATCCCAAGTGACATGAGACGTGCGAGTACGTGTGTACCAATAGAGATGAGTTTGGTATTTCTTCTCTAGCCCAGCCCATTAAGGTGGAAAGGGAATTGATGTTCCCAATTTTGAATGTATTTTACATTCATTCACAGATTACATCAGATCTTTTGGAACGCTGCAGTGTGTGAGAGAAAGGGGGGAGGGGGAGGGGTTGACGGTCCCAAGGAACGAGGTGGCCTCAAGGTTCTCAGGCTACGCCGAAGAACCCAAGGATCTTCGACCTAGCCAAATGTCATTTAGTAATGATACGTGATGAGTCACTTTAGTGTACAAGTCTCGTTACTTAATAGGCACGCTTAAACGCGACCGATTCTATAGTAATAATCAGACGAATGCTCTAAGAAAGCTCAAGACTGGGACTTATTGGTAAAGATGCCACAGGCTTGCCATTTATTTACAAGTGGCACAAGGACATAGCTGAGGAGGAGAGAAGCTACTTGTTAGTGCTAAGAAGTCACTTTGACCTTTTAACAAAGCTTTGAAGAAAATTGTGAAAATCTTACATATCCAAGTGCTCATATAAAGCTCTGGGTTATGCTCCTACAAGGTGTTGCAATGTAGTTAAAAAAATGATAGCATAATGGTGCTTAAGCAAGACATAATTTTGCGTTTGATGATAACTAGACCTTGATTAAGATTGCTAATGTGTCTTGAGATTGATCGTTTCATAGGTTTGACAAAATATAGTCAGAAGTGTGAAATCTTGATGATTGAATCTTAGAGAGCTCAATGGAAGGATTATTATTGAATTGCAGTTAAGTTAATCGTGAAGAACCAGTTGCGTATGACAATGATCTAGATTGACCTTCTCTGCATTTTGCATACTTTGATATAGTGGCCAAACTTTGAACTTTCTAAAAACATGTTTTGGTCAATGGGAGCAAACTATTACAGTCAAGTAGAAGCTGTCTTGAAATACCCTGTTAGCCTTATAGTTGAATAACCTTAGCGTACATTTTCTTTTCATAATAACAACACAATGATTATTTTTTAGTGTGTGCTTTGAGAGGATTCTTAGTACGTATATGCCCACATAGTCATGAAGACACATTTGAGAAGTCAGATATATAATTAAAATTAAATAAGCTTAAAACTATCAAGTTTGCTGCTTTATTCTTATGTGAACATCGTTTAGCCAATATCACATAGAAATGTTTTACTCAGCTTATAGATGTGTACAGTGTAAGGCTAGTATCATATCCGACCCTTCATTGCCAGAAGCAACAATATTCTCCCTATCAACTCTAGAAGACGAGTTGACATATCTTACTCTGTCACTCAACAACCAACTGTCATGCGACATTGTTGGCTTTGGCCTTGAGTGATTTAGTTCGTGACTTTTGAGTCACATTACTACCCTTCTCAACTCTAGAAGAGAGTTGATGACCTTCTTCTATCAAAAAGAGAGTAAATCCACCTTATATGTTGACTCTAAAAGAAAGTTGATGACCTTTTTCGACTGTAGAAGAGAGTCAACCTGATCTATCTATCGATACTAAAAAAGAGCCAGTGACATTCTTATCTCTAGAAGAAAGTCAACCAATCCTGTCTGTAGACTCTGAAAGAAAGTTGATGACCTTATAATTTTAAAAGAGAGTCAACTTGTTTGTAACTATTACCTCTAGAAGAGAGTCAAAAACCTTTCTTGGTTCTAGAAGAAAGTCAACCTAGCTATGTTTGTCAACTGTCAATGAAGTTTTTAGCTCTGGAATGGAATCATCCCTCTTTATCAGTTAACTTTAAAAGAGAGTCGATGACCTTTTTGGCTCTAGAATGGAGTTAACCTATCTATCAACTTTAAAAGAGAGTCAATGACCTTTTCTACCCTAGAAGAAAGTCAGCCCATCTCTAATGGTTGACTTTAGAAGAGATTCAATGACCTTTTCTGGCTCTAGAAAGGAGTCAACCCATCTTTGTCGATCTGTTGACTCTATAAGAGATTTGATGACCTTTTTTACTCTAGAAATGAGTCAACCTATCGTTGTTATCGACTCTAGAAAAGAGTCTATGATCGTGTTGACTCTAGAAGGAAGCCAATCTATCTCTTTCTGTCGACTTCTAAAAGAAAGTGAATGACCTTCTTGACTCTAAAAGGGAGTCAGTCTATCTATGTCTATGGACTCTAAAAGACAGTTGATAACCTTCTTGAATCTAGGAGAGTGTTAAACATATCATGTGCCTCGACTCGAGAAGAGAATTGACTTGTCTTTGCTCCGTGGTGCACGGCATTGTTAGCTCCGGCCTTGGATGACTCATTCTTATGGACTCTAAAAGAGAGCCAAAATATAATGTCTTTATCCTCGTTGACTTTAAGGAGGGCTAATACGTCCGGACTCTAGAAAGGAGTCCACATATCCTATATCTCGACTCTATAAAAGAGTCAACTTATCTTGGTCCATCATGCAACAACCAGCTATTGTTTGACATTACTAGTTCCAGCTTTTTATGGCTAATTCTCATCTTTGTCGATTCTAAAGAACGTCAATATGCCGTCCCCTCTATCTCGAGTCTAAAAGAGAGTCAACCTATCTTACTCTGTCACTTTGACCAACGGTCATTGGGCATTTTTTGGTTTCATTTTTGAATGACTTCCCCATAGTTATCCTCATTGTATCTAAGCGATTAGCAGGTTTTCACGCAGTGTTCGCTCCAGCTCTTAAGTTTGCCATTTCTAGTATATCTAGATGACCGTCCACATCGATTTTAGTGGCTCCGGTATCAATGTGTGTGTGCTTTGTCTGTAGACCATTCAAAACAATTTAGTGGCTCTGACAACAGTGAAAGTTACTTTTTAGTGTATCTAGATGATCATCCAAATTGATTTGGTAGCTCCAACATCTAGATGCGCGCCCTTCATTTGGTAATCAACTGCTTTCACGCATTCTTGGCTTTGGCTCCTGATAAAGTTCAATCTTAGTTTCCCATTCGAGGCTGATCGATGACCAATAGCTCTTATGCATGGTTAGCTCTAGCTTCGATCTAATATCCCATTTCCAAACAACGTCGGTCCAATTACATTTCCAGGGTTATGTAGGAAACCTTGCAAACATCCAACCTTATATCTATATGAAGTTTTGAATCTGTCGTAGGTCTTGTAATTTTTTCGTACTCTAAAAATATGTTATTTAGGTAATATTCACGTACTCGTGAGCGCCCTCACGAGGGGCACTATGGATACCCCATCATTATACGTTTAATTTTTTTCTTATTGGTTTTTAAGCTTTGTTATTATCTAAGCTTTTAATGCTATTATTGGTTTAGGCCTAATAGATATAAGCATAATTTAATTAATTAAATCCAATCCAGACTTTGACTAGTACTGTTAGAGTTCAGCCCAGTCAGTAGTCTCGTCCAGGTGGTTAAACAAGTCTAGTTAGTTTGGTTTAACCTAGGTTAAGGTAAAGATATTATGACTTCATCTAGATTGTGATTTCTGATTGATTTCTGATTTGGAATTGATCCTTGATGTAGAGATTGACTTGGGATTAATTCTCAAAATCTAGTTTATCCCTTCTATTTTTTTAGAAATATTTTCAAATTAATGATAATTAATCTCCCAAAATATGAAATAACATATTGTCTAATAAAGGGATGATCTGGTAAGGATTTTTAATTAGGAAGAATCGGTCGGCAAGTTGACTTGTGGAGATTTTGATTTAATTCAGATATTCTTCTCTATCAGAGATATTAGACACGGAAAAGATCAACTTTACCATTTTATCAGCCCCTAGACCTCTAGTAATGGATCCCTTGGGCTGCGGGAAAAAGGGTTCTTTTCTCTAGAAGAAAACTTCTGCAAAAAACCAATAGAGAGAGAAATATCTTAGAAATCTAGACTTCCTGCATTAAGCACATACCTGAAATTTGACCGGCTCTAAATTGCTCATACAATATTCAATTTAGGCGATTCAAAAGCCTAAAATTATTATTATTATTATTATTATTATTATTATTATTATTATTTGTTTGTGGCTACAACATTATAAAAGGAGTCAAATCCATTTAAGTCTTCTTTAGACCCAAAAATAGAGCTTTTATTTCCCTTTTGTTTTTTTGACTAAATTGATTCTTGAATGAAGCAATTGAACAATCTAGGTTAAGGTACAATTTTCTATCCTTATTTTGTATGTTTTTATTTCTATGCTAGCTCATTTCTAGATTAGAATAGAAGAGTCTTGATAGTCTCTCCTCCGCGCGACCAAATCTCGGTTACAATTATAAAATACAAATTTAAGATTAGAGTCTTCTATTTCATAATCCACTAGTTTTATAACCCATGCGTTGCATACGAAAATAAATTTTAAGAAGTGCCACAGAAAATTAGAATTAAAAATCGTATACAAAAGAACTACTCTAGGAGCAAGATGAGAGAGATAACAGGAGATTTGAATTTTGATTTTAAGTTAAAATATGAAATTACCCTGATTAAGAAGATAATGATTAAGAGATAATAAAGGAATCAATTTTAAAAGAGAGTAAACAATAATGGCCTAAGTTGGAAGTTCTAATCGTACACAAAGTAGTGTTTATTGAAAAGGAAAGAGAATATTTGTGTCAAATAATTAGCATTTTTTATATGAAACATGGAAACCGAGAGAACTTGATTTTGGGCAAATATTTTGGGAATAATTGTGGAATAAGATATTAATTAGATTAATGAGATAATAATAATTCTAGAAACTTGATTAAGGTGCAATAATTACAAATTACTTTTGAAATTTTAAATTTAAACTGATAAGAAATTTTTTTAATTGATTGGAGAGAGATAACTGAATTCAAAAATAGAAAGTGATAGTTGTCAGTAATTAATAATTGTGGAATAAGATATAATTAGATTAATGAGATAGTAATAATTGTAGAAACTTGATTAAGGTGCAATAATTACAAATTACTTTTGAAATTTAAATGTAAACTGATAAGAAAATTTTAACCAATTGGAGAGAGATAACTGAATTAAAAATAGAAAGTGATAATTGTAAGTAATTAAATTAATTTATATAATAATAAATTAAATCCACATGGCAAAAAGAGAGAATGTCCACATAAGCAGTAACGTGGCAATATTCTCTGAGCTTCGGCTTTCATATATATATATATATATATATATATATATATATATATATATATATATATATATATATATATAATTAGATTAGAGTTCTAAGTCCATTTCAAGTAGAAGAAGTCGAGTCCATTTAGAATATAAAGTTCGAGATCTAGGTCGACTCATATAAGGTCCCATTTGAACTAAGTAGTTTTGATCCTGGTTTGTCCAATTGAGCATGTAGGCTATTTGACCCAATTGATGCAAATCAAATTAGTCTTGATTTAGACTTTGTATTTTTATTATTTTCTCCAGAATTAAAATAAACAAAATCACATAAAAGCAATTTAGAGACCAAATAGGGTATCGCGGGTGCCTAACACCTCCGGTTGTATAACTTAGTTTCCAAATCTGAAGCTCTAATTCATAGGTTGGAAGCTTAAATTGGACAATTCATAGTCAAATAACAATTCGTATCCAAAGTTTATACTTTTAGCGAAGGGCAGTGTCGTTGCTAAAAGTTCGTTATTAAAAGTTCTACTTTTAAAATTATTTAATGACTTTAGCAAAGGGTTTTTAGCGATGAACACATTATGTCGCCAAATGTCATTAAAAATTTTGAAAATAATACTTTAGTGGCAGATCATATTCTGTCGCTAATCCTCCATCGCTAAATATTTTTCCAAAATTTGAAATTTTAGATCGAAAATAGAGAATTTAGAAAATGCTTTTAGCAATATATCTTCCATCGCCAAACCCTGTCCGTAAAGATCCGTTAGTAAAGGTTTTCACCGATGGGAATGTCTGTCGATAAAAACCTTTGTCGAGGGGTTTATCCATCGTTAAAGGTGACTTTTAGCAACGGATGTTGGTCTATTGCTAAAAGTCATTAGTGAAGAGCTCTTTTGTTATAGTGTATCAGTATTCGAACAGTCAGGCTGTTTTTTCAGACGAACCTATACTCTGTAGCTAATGGATGAAATGTATAATGCTGCAACAGCATATGTCCTTCTAAGTTGCGAAGAAATTTCATCTTTTATTGATTAAGTTAATGTCTTCAAACAATTATTGTAAACACTTAAAAATGCTTGAGAGATGGGTAAACTATGTTGGTAGGTAGTGACCTCGATGCAGAATCTCATATCACTGATTCCGCTAGACTTGAATCTAATCAAAAATCTCAATTTCTTAAGTAGTTCAAAAAACGTGCAAGTCTCAAGCCAAACTACATTACATATATAGTTATGTGATTTATTAGTATGCTGAAATATCCTAATTTTTTGCCTCTTATATAATTGGTTCAATCGGTCAACAAACCATTTGACTCCCGCTTGAAAGTATAGCTCAAGGCCCTAGTAAACAAGCATCTTGTCATGGAGGCTTTATCATCAATAGGTTTAGGTTTAACACAAAAGATGATGACCTAACTAAACAAGCCCAAAATAGTAAAGTTTTCGTCAACGGTAACCGTCATGATGAGAATTGCATGAATTTTTATGAAAAGCTGGATGATATTGTTGAGCTAACATATGTCGGTAGTCAAAACCACTTGGTAATGTTCAAGTATACATGATTTGATATTACGTGCAGAAGAAGAATCACGTTAGCTCACAAGGAATTGTAGATGTCAATATTAAGTCAAGACTTGCATCAGACGAGCCATTTGTATTTGTTAGTTAAGCTGCACAAGTGTTCTATGCAGAAAATATTGCAAATCATAAATCTCATTGGTTTACTATCATCAAGTTCAAAAAAAATTCAGTCGGAAATGACAGTGAGGTAGGCACCTATCAAGCCGACCAAGCAGCTGTCTCGGTACCTGTTAAAGTGAACAATGAGGAGGACAATCTTTCTCTTCAACCAACACTTCATCTAGGAAAAAGGTTGTAACGCCCCGAATTTATTTCCGGAGTGTTAATGCTAAATAGACAGAATTCAGATAAAATCCTATAATTATTAGAAAACTCCAAAACGGTAAATCACAGCATACACTAATAATTCCCAAAAATACATCCATATCTAACACAGTGGCCCCAATCCTTTGTACAATTCAAGTTATCCTACACGGAGTTTCTCAAGATAAAACCTGAATAATAACAATCTGCCTAAATCATTACACTCAAAATATCAGGACTGACTCTGAAACAAAGACAGCTAACTCTTGATCACTCAACTAGCCCTTTGATCCCAAAGTCCCACCTACTGATAACCTGAAAGGAGAAACAATAAGGGCAGCCAAATACCCAGTAAGGTCACTCAAAGGACCAATCAAACGGAAGTAAAAATGTCTGAAAAACAAAATTTTAGAAGAACAAAAGGGTCTCAACAGAACGGATGTCAAACTAAATTTTGAATGTCAAAATATATCTAAGTACAGAGAAAGACACTAGAGAGCTATTTAGAAAGCGGTCACATACGTCAATATTGACATATGAGGCCGATTTAGAAAGTAAGATCGTGATCTCTAGCTCAACTCCCCTAAGCTAGCCCACGTTTCAATCCACGTGGGCAAGTCAGACATAAGTCACATACACTGTAATATGGCTCATAGAGTTATCAAAACAAAGATTCCAACTTAACACAATCAAATATCGGACATGTCAAACAATATACGGAGTTGACAATCTCTGAAATGAACTACATCAACGTGGCAATTTCTAAAGTCAAACGAATTCGATGGAAATTGAATTTCACAAGTCATAACATTGAGAACAAGTTATTCATAACAAAGCTCAAAGCAATAGGAGAAGAAGAATCGCTTAACTCAATTCGAAGAAGTTCAGATTTCAAAAAAGAAACTAAGGACTTACATGAGCGATTGGTCCATCGTTGATTTAGAATTTTAAAAATAAACCCTTACCTTAGCCGAACTTTTGAGAATACAAATCCTTAAACTCCACCTTTAGGAATCACGAACCTTCCAAGCCTCTCTCTCTCTCTCTCTCTCTCTCTCTCTCTCTCTATTGCAAAAGAGAAATAAGCAGAGAACTAAAAAAATTTGAAAAGAAAATAAGAGAATATTTATATGAAACAAAACCAAGTTTTAATTCCACCGAAAAAAAAAAGTTCATTCGACCGAAACATGATCTTTCATTCGACCTAATCCGACAGAGGTGAAAATGGTTCTTTTTTTTTTTTTTCAATTCGACCGAAAATGAGTTTTCATTAGAATGAAAACTTTTAATTCGAATGAAAACTTTTTAATTCAAATTAAAACTTTTTTTTCATTCGACCGAAAATGAGTTTTCATTCGAATTAAAACTTTTAATTTGAATGAAAACTTTAGAAACTCATTTAACACGATTTAAATACTTTTCGTTCGAAGCAAAACATTTTCATTCGAGGCAAACCTATTTTCATTCGAAGCAAAACCATTTTCCTTCGACCGAATCCTTCAGACTCCAAAAATTTAACATCAATTAGTTTTGATTCGAATGAAATCACTTTCATTCGACTGAATTCTTCAGACTCCAAAACTTTTAATATCAAATAGTTTTGATTCGAATGAAACCACTTTATTCGACCTAAACTATTTTTCTTAATTTTAACAAAAGACCACAAACTTATTTATTCAAAAATACTAATTTCACATAGAAAAAAGAAAATTTTCGGGACATAACAGAAGTCGTAGATGTTGAAGAGAAAGATGTAGAAAGGGTTAAAGATGATGAGGATGAGGATGCATCTACTGACAAAAGGGATGAATTACAAGATAAGAAGGATGACGAGTCTCAAGAAGACGAGAATGATGAATCTGAAGATGAAGATGATGATTGACTAGGTCTACGTTTATGACTTGTAATAAGTTACTTGAATATTTTACTTAATTTTACGATATAACAAAGTCATCTCCTCAATGCGACCTATACTCGATTACTCCATAGTAATATGTTAATTTACTCGTTCATTTGGTTCATAGTAGAGAATCTAAATACTAACATAATATTCACCATAAGTTTTTGTAATCAGTTATGGATAGATTACAGGACATTCATGGTCGCGGTGGATGCCGAGCTGCATCCAAGCCAGTGGCTAGGTCCTCAGCATTGCCTACTGATGACGAGGCACATAGCATCAGCATCCATCAGCGATTATTTAACCCTAAAACAGTAATTAATACATGCATATACACAGTAGTCAAATTCTATTCTAATTTAACACAATATACAAATGTCATTTGATGCAAGAAAAATTCAGCATCCTTCAAGTGCAAGAGCGGGAGGGGAAAAAAACAAGATGGGTGGGGAGCCACAATGCCAGGATGGGAGGGGAGGGCTCAATTGTCATCAATATCGGCATCTGGATCCTGCTATCCATGGGGGTGTCGTGTGAATCCGACTCAGAGTGGGAAGCATTTTCTTACATTTAAAGAACTTATGCATACTCGTTAGTGATTGTATATAACACTTAATCGGATGGCCGATTAACTTGACAAATATTAACATATTTGTACATGATCATCCCTGATGATCCTGACCACCTCTCGAGCAACAAGATGAATGTATGTCGGGCTTAACTCCTGCTCCGCGGTCAGTTTATGTGTCTGTGGAGTGGCAGTAGGGGGTTGGGATGCTCCCTCCATCACGGCACATGAAGTCAAGCTGGTGTGGCATGCATGTTCTTTCTTCCTATCGACGATCCCTAATATACCCAGCCACATCTACAATCCTTCTACACTCGTACCCATGGACGCTGATGACTGACTCGACCATTGCCTAGACATCCTCATCTCTCTAAATACGACCAGCAAAATAATCAAAACATAAGGTTACATTGTCAATGCATGATATGGCAATCAGCAATGAAGACTATCAAATTTAATTAAAGACAAGTTTATATAGAAATTACATTGACCTGTCAAGAAACCTGGGAAATGAACTCCCGCGCTGGATGTGCATCATCTTTAGGCAATTTCCTTTTGTGTGTCATCATGTATGTCAAAGCACACACCTCATTCTTATCCATCTCCAGGTACTCAGTCGTATTTTGATGCTGCAAAATGTTGTGAGGCACTGACCCTCCTGTGTGAATATGATCCTGATCATTTATGGTTGCCTTCCCACTCCTACTCTTTACCTCCAAAGATGGATCAGTAATCCACATGTCAACCATCTGCCCCCATACTGATGTTGAGCTCGAATAAGGGAACACCATTTTCATTACTCTATCGCTGCCCCTTTCTACAGCATCCTCTTTGCCTGCTCTCATACATCATGTAGCCATTAGCGGTAATTTTTGGCTTTGAAGCCCAAAAAAAAAAAGCTTCCTTAAAGCCTACTGCTTAAGCGAATCAAACTCGAACCCTTCCTATATTGGATCAAATAACAAAATCAATATGTTTAACTCCATTGACCAATATTAAACAAATATGAACAAACTCATAATCGTACCAGGAACTCTACCCATAGCTTCTCTTTTTTCTGGGCATCCCAGTCATTCCAGTACAGTAATGGCTTGTCGATCTTTGTAGTCACCGCATGCTCTACAATCCTAATAAAAAAACAACACTAATAAGATGAAATAATTGAACAGGAATAATTAATCAGAGTCAAAAGTGTAAGTCAAGAGTAAGCACTACTTACTGACCCTCCTTGGAAAGAGTAACTCTTTATTTTCTTTGAGGATCGATTTGCACCCCGCATGTAGGTCTATGACCTCGATGAGATCCTACAAAATACTAACTTTAAATTGTTTCAAATATAAAAATAGGCCTTCTGGATGCTCATGCTATGTGCCTCATCATCAGCGGGCAATGCAGCGTCCCCAACCACCGGTGGAGATGAAGCTTGGTGTCCACCGTGATTGTGAATGTTTCATAACCTATTCATAGCTGATGGTAGAAACTTACGGTGAATATTATGTTAGTCTATTGATTCTTTACTATGACAGGATGAACGAGTAAGTTAACGCCCTCCTTTGAAAAGAAGGAATAAATGGTTTTTTTCGGGTCCGTTACGAAGTTATCAAGTACAAGATAATAGGGAAGATAATTGTGCCCTATTGTAAAATTAAGTGAAATATTCGACTTACTTATTACAACTTGAAAATGTTATAACATTACAAGTCAATCATCTTTATTCTGAGAATCATCATCGTCTTCATCGTAAAACTCATCATCCTCTTCTTCTTGAGACTCATCGTCCTCTTCATCTTGTAATTCACCCTCTTCCTCAGTAGAGCCATCCTCATCATCTTCAACACTTTCTGCATTGTCCTCTTCATCATCTACAACTTCTTCTCCTAGATGAAGTGTTGGTTGAAAAGGAAGATCGCCCTCCTCATTGTTCACTTCAACAGCTACCAAGACAGGTACTTGATCGGCTTGATAGGTGCTAACCTCACTGTCATACACGACTGGCAATTTTTTGGACTTGATAACAGTAAACCAACGAGATTTAGGATTTACAACATCTTTCACGTAGAACACTTATGCAGCTTGACTAGCAAACGCAAACAATTTGTCTGATGTAAGTTTTAACTTAATATTGACATCTACAATCCCTTGTAAGCTAATATGATTTCCTCTACTGCACATAATACCAAATCATGTATACTTTAACATTACCAAGCAGTTTTGGCTACCGAGATATGTTAGCTCAACAATCTCATCCAGCTCTTCATAAAAATCTATACAATTCTCATCATAACAGTCACTGTTGACGAAGACTCCACTATTTTGGGTTTGTTTAGTTCCGTCATCATCTCAGCCTCCATGATGGAATGTGTCACGCCCCGACCCAGAGGCGGACCTACACATACTATTTTCAAATATTCCTGCTTACCAGAAATATAATACCCAAAGATTTACCAAGAACATAACATCAAAATGATAATCAAAGCTCTAAATGTATCCCAAATCAAAAGCATTTGTATTTATCCTCAAAGTCTAATAAATGCAGCGGAAATCTAATAACAATAGTCACTTCCAAAACATTGGGGTTACCAAAAGCTACTTAATCAAACTATTACAAGTTCTTATTTTCAAGTCACTAAAAAGAGTCTACAATTAAAGAACAACTCTGACTCGTGCTTATAGATAACTCCTTTACTAATGTCTCAGCTTAATTACCTGAAATGGGAGGAGAAAGGGGGGTGAGCACAAAGCCCAGCAAAGATCACATGCACACACCCACAGAATACAACGCAGGTATCTAATAATATGTAGCTGAATCAAAACGAAACATATGAAAATAAGGTGCAAAGACGATAGTTAATCTTGGCACGACAAATCTCATTACGGGATATTAACCCATCAAAGGTCGAATCAAAGTCAAAAGGTCATAATCAAATAAGTGAACTAATAATCAAAACAATACAATCACATAACACGTGACTGTAAAGCACGTTAACCTAAGCACACGGAGGTTCTAAGTTCAAAGTTGCATACCGATAGCAATTGCCATATCATGTCATGGCATCACGTTAACCTAAGCACGTGAAGGTTCTAAAATATTAATTTAATTCAAAGAGATCAAACGGACATCAAAGTATATTTCAATAAGGACGACTTAACGATTTCAGAAATTATTCAATGTTAGACTCGAATTGAAGAGGACGAAGAGACGAGTTGAACGAAAGTGGAATCGACTAGATGCGAGTTCGTATGCTTCGAAAATTTTCAAATAACGAAATATAGGCAAAAAGTTAACAAAAATATGTGCACCACTTGAAGTTTGACAAGTGGCAAAACCATTTTTTGCAATTGAACAGTCGTCTTCTCCTAAAAGATGCTGAAAATTCCTTTTAAGTAATGATGATGATTGGCAATTGCCAATATTGGGCAACAGTGGTCGCAACAGCAATCGGCAGAGAGGAAAAACTAGAGCCAGTAAAAAGAAAAGTGGTCGATAACGTGAAACGTAAACAAGCACATCAATCGATGTGCAAAAACATTCAGCCTAAGATGGGTATATACCAATTCGATTAAAAGAATACCACATCAAACAAATAATGACAATTTTTGACAAAGATAAACTTATTATTGACCGAAAATCGGTGAAACAAAATCGATCAATAACATAACGATAATGAGGCGAATATGTACATGAAACCCTTACCTCAAATCTATATAATAGTCTTCACCAAATTGCAATCGCTTCCGAAAATCTCAAAACCTAGATATTATAATTAACCCACTTACGTTAAAATCTTAACAACCACAATTCTAATATCATCTAATTCATCCTTATAATCAAAAGTGGGTTCAAGAATCTTACCAATTGTGCACAGAAGATTGTAATCCTCCAAAACCCTAGTTTTCTCCTTCTTCTATTTCTCTGTAACCAAAACTGAATATATCGTAAACAGACTTGGCTAACCCTTAAAAGTCTCTAAGATTGGTAAATAATTAAAAGACCCCTAAATATTCATTACTTATTTCAAAATACCCCAAAAATAATTAAATTTGCAAAGATGCCCTAAACATAATAATAATAATTTAATTACTAGTTATTTTGGGGTCTTACATCCTCCCATACTTATAAAATTTTCGTCCTCGAAATTTACGTACCTCAAGTTACGAACAAGAATGGGTACTTCTTTCTCATAAACTCCTCGAGTTCCCATGTGACCTCCTCCACAGCATGGTTCCTCCAAAGCACTTTTACCAAAGGTGTAGTCTTAGTACGCAAAATCTGATCTTGCTTGCCCAAAATCTCGACGGGATGTTCCTCCACTGATAGGTCCTCACGAATAAGTGAAGGCTCGTACTCCACAACATGAGATGGGTCGTGCACGTACTTCCTCAAAACAGACACATGAAAAACATTATGCACACGAGACATATCTAGCGGCAAGGCAACACGATAGACAACAGGGCCCACTCTATCCAAAACCTCGTAAGGTCCAACATATCTAGGACTCAACTTTCCCTTTCTTCCAAACCTCATCAAGCCCTTCCATGGTGAAACTCGCAAAAAGACGTGATCCCCAACCTCGAACTCTAAATCACGACGACGATTGTCGGCGTAGCTTCTTTGGCGACTCTGCGCTGCACGCATACGATCTCTAATTAATTGTATCTTGTCCGAAGTATCTTGAACAACCTCGGGTCCCAATAAGCTTCGCTCACCAACCTCATACCAACATGTAGGTGATCGACATCTACGCCCATATAATGCCTCGAAGGGAGCCATCTCAATACTTGCCTGATAACTACTGTTATAGGAAAATTCAATCAAAGGCAAATGCTCATCCCAATTACCTTGAAGATCTAACGAACAAGCACGTAACATATCCTCCAAGGTCTGAATAGTACGCTCAGACTGACCATCTGTCTGTGGATGAAAAGCCGTACTGAAATCCAAACAAATGCCTAAAGCCTTGTGCAGACTAGTCCAGAAACGAGATGTGAAATGTGGGTCTCTGTCAGATACAATAGATACTGGCACCCCATGTAGCCTAATTATCTCCTGAATATATAGCTCAGCCAACCTCTCAGTGGTATAGTTGGCACAAGTAGCAAGGAAGTGTGCGGATTTGGTCAAACGATCAACAATAACCCAAACTGCATCATGCTTACATGAGGTCCTCGATAGGCCAACTACAAAGTCCATGGTCACATGCTCCCACTTCCACTGAGGATCTCTAGTGACTGTAACTTGCCTGCAGGTCGTTGATGCTCAGCCTTAACCCGCTGGCAAACCATACACGTCGATGCGAAATCTGCAATCTCTCTCTTCATACCACTCCACCAAAAGTTCTCACGAAGATCGCTATACATCTTAGTACTACCAGGATGTACAGCAAAACCTGAATCGTGAGCTGACTTCAATAATTCTGCCCTCAATTCTGAAACTGCTGGGACACATAACCTTGATCCCATCCTTAAGGTACCATCATCCTCAAGATGAAATTCAGGTCGCTTGCCAACCTTCACATCCTCTACAATACCAACCAGGTCTGGGTCACTCATCTGAGAAGACTTGATTCTCCCAATAATAGAAGGTTCGACCTGCAAATATGCCAACTGTCCATCTGAACCACCAATTCGGATCTCTAACTCCAAACTCTCTAACTCTGCTAACAACTGCGGCTGATGAGTAATCAAAGCTGCTAAGTTACCCGAACTCTTTATACTTAATGCGTCAACCACTACATTAGCCTTACCCGGATGATAATGGATCTTGAAATCATAATCGTTCAGTAACTCGAGCCAACGGCGCTGCCTCATATTCAACTCCTTCTGTGTGAACAGATATTTAAGGCTCTTGTGATCCGTATAGATCTCACATGTCTCACCATAAAGGTAATGCCTCCAAATCTTAAGTGCAAACACAACTGCGGCCAGCTCTAAGTCATGAGTAGGGTAGTTCCTTTCATAATTTTTTAACTGGCGTGAAGCATATGCAATAACCTTTCCATGTTGCATAAGAACACAACCTAACCCTTTCAAAGAGGCATCACTATAAATAACGAATCCACCTGAACCAGAAGGTAGTGCGAGAACTGGTGCTGAAACCAATTGATTCTTCAACTCCTAAAAACTTTTCTCATAAGCCTCTGACCAAATAAACTTAACTCCTTTCTGAGTCAACTGAGTCAAAGGGCTAGCAATGCTTGAGAATCCCTCAACAAAACGACGATAATACCCAGCTAGTCCCAGAAAGCTACGAACCGCCGTCACAGAAGTCGGCTTACTCCAATTCACCACGGCCTCAATTTTTGATGGATCTACAGAAATTCCATCTGTTGTCACTACGTGACCCAGAAAAGATACTTGCTCTAGCCAAAATTCACACTTCTTGAATTTTGCATAGAGCTTCTGATCTCTTAGTATCTGCAAAACTTGTTTCAAATGTTGCTCATGTTCTTCCCGACTTCTTGAATAAATAAGGATATCATCAATAAAAATGATCACGAACTGATCAAGGAATCGTTTGAACACCCTGTTCATCAAATCCATAAACGCGGCAGGGGCATTAGTTAAACCAAATGGCATGACAAGAAACTCATAATGCCCATACCTCGTTCTAAAAGCAGTTTTAGGAATATCCTCTTTCTTAATCTTTAATTGGTGGTAACCAGATCTGAGATCAATCTTTGAAAAGAATTGGGCTCCCTGCAACTGATCAAACAAGTCATCTATCCTTGGTAAATGATACTTATTCCTCACAGTGATGCGATTTAACTCCATGTAATCAATACACATTCTCATAGACCCATCTTTCTTCTTAACAAATAACACAGGTGCACCCCAAGGAGAAACACTTGGACGAATAAAACCCATATCTAACAAATCTTGAAGTTAAGCCTTAAGCTCTTTTAGCTCCGCTGGAGCCATACGATACGGCGCCTTAGAAATAGGAGCTGCCCCTGGGATAAGATCGACAGAGAATTCTATCTCTCTATCTAGAGGAAGCCCCGGGAGATCTTTTGGGAAAACATATGCAAAATCCTTCACAATCGAAATACTATTTAAATCCCCACTAGAAGAACGTGTATCATAAACATGGGCTAAGAACCCCATGCAACCCTTCCTAAGAAGCCTTCTAGCTATTAATGCTGATATAGTGCAAGGAGGTGCAACAGGTCTAGAACACTGACATACTAACTCAGGTAGACTGGGAATGCAAAACACTACTTATTTCAAGTAGCAATCAACTCTGGCATGATAGGCAGCCAACCAGTCCATGCCCAAAATTACATCAAAATCATGCATCTCTAACGGTATAAGGTCTGCAGGTAGATCCCTATCACCAACTCTCACATTACAAGATCTATAAACTGAGGAAGCATCAAAAGAAACTCCAACTGGAGTACTAACAGAAATCCCACTACCTAGGGATTGTAACTTAATACCAAGCTGACAAGCAAAAGATGTAGAGACACACGAAAATGTGGAACCAGGGTTAATTAAACAATAGGCTCTAGATGAACATATGCAAAAATGTACCTGTCACTACATCGTTAGATGCAGTGGCATCCTTCTCTGTCAAGGCATAAGCTTGAGCCCAAGTAGTTGTCGCCGGATTAGTTCCTGGTAACCGATTCTGCTGTCCCCTACCCTGAATAAACTGGGGCTTGAGTGGCTGAGGGCAATCTCAGATGTGTCCTTGCTGCTGGCAGTTAAAGCATGCACCACTCTCCCAATAACAAACACCACTATGGTTCTTCCCACAAGTTTTGCAAGCTACTGTTGGCTTCTAAGTATTCTGAGTAGGTTCCTTGATAGCCAAGTTATTGTTCCTCCTCTTAGATTGTGGAACCACATCCTTGCCCTTGGAGCTACTATCTTCTCTTCCTCTGATCCCTGTAATATTTGCGCCCAGCCTCGACATCTTTCTCTACCCTTTGGGCCTTATCTAGGACCTGGCCATACATGTCTAAAGTCACAGCTGTCAAGAACTTTCAGATGCCATATTTTAATCCATTCTTAAACCTTGTTGCACGTCTCTCCTCAGTATCTATAACATGTGTTGCAAACCTCGACAACCTGACAAATCTGGCCTCATAGTCCTTGACAGTTTCATCCTCTCCTTGTTCCAATTTCAAAAACTCCTCTACCATATCATCCTTCACGTTTCTAGGGAAATATTTGTCAAGAATTATCTCCTGGAAACGATCCCAAGTTAATGCCTGCTCCTCCTCTGTAGTTAGAGTTCTCTCGACCATCTTCCACCACTGGTCAGCGTCGTTCTCCAACTGGTACACCACGAGATCCACCTTTTGGCGATCAGTGATGTTCAGAAGCTTAACCTCTTCTCTAACTTACTCAACCAAGCCTCGGCATTCTCTGGCTTGTCTGCACCAATAAATGTCGGACAATTTAGGTGGTTAAATGCCTTGATGGTGTCTGCAGTTAAAGGAGTAGGAGGGGCTTCTGCTTCCACGTTGACCCCAGTGACATTATTACCCCTATGACCGCCTCTAGTACCACCTATAGCTGCACGCGGCGGCATAGATCCTGAGATAGCGAAAAACTAATAAGATCACAACTTATTGTATAAAAGCTTCAAACAGAAGTACTACTAAAATTAGACTACTCAGAACTATATATCAAACATCATAAAATTTATCCAAATCATTGACAGCTTAAGTCTAAGAGTCTACAGAATCTTAAACCTATGCTCTGGTACCAAATCTGTCACGCCCCGACCCAGAGGCGGACCTACACATACTATTTTCAAATATTCCTGCTTACCAGAAATATAATACCCAAAAATTTACCAAGAACATAACATCAAAATGATAATCAAAGCTCTAAATGTATCCCAAATCAAAAGCATTTGTATTTATCCTCAAAGTCTAATAAATGCAGCGAAAATCTAATAACAATAGTCACTTCCAAAACATTAGGGTTACCAAAAGCTACTTAATCAAACTATTACAAGTTCTTATTTTCAAGTCACTAAAAAGAGTCTACAATTAAAGAACAACTCTGACTCATGCTTATAGATAACTCCTTTACTAATGTCTCAGCTTAATTACCTGAAATGGGAGGAGAAAGGGGGGTGAGCACAAAGCCCAGTAAGATCACACGCACACACCCACTGAATACAACGCAGGTATCCAATAATATGTAGTTGAATCAAAACGAAACATATGAAAATAAGGTGCAAAGACGATAGTTAATCTTGGCACGACAAATCTCATTATGGGATATTAACCCATCAAAGGTCGAATCAAAGTCAAAAGGTCATAATCAAATAAGTGAACTAATAATCAAAACATTACAATCACGTAACACGTGACTGTAAAGCACGTTAACCTAAGCACGCGGAAGTTCTAAGTTCAAAGTTGCATACCGATAGCAATTGCCATATCATGTCATGGCATCACGTTAATCTAAGCACGTGAAGGTTCTAAAATATTAATTCAATTCAAAGAGATCAAACGGACATCAAATTATCTCTCGGATATACTAGTCGCAAAAGTATCAAAACTTGTATTTCAATAAGGACGACTTAACGATTTTAGAAATTATTCGATGTTAGACTCGAATTGCAGAGGACGAAGAGACGAGTTGAACAAAAGTGGAATCGACTGGATGCGAGTTCGTATGCTTCCAAAATTTTCAAATAACGAAATATAGGCAAAAAGTTAACAAAAATATGTGCACCACTTGAGTTTGACAAGTGGCAAAACCATTTTTTGCAATTGAACAGTCGTCTTCTCCTAAAAGATGCTGAAAATTCCTTTTAAGTAATGATGATGATTGGCAATTGCCAATATTGGGCAACAGTAGCCGCAACAGCAATCGGCAGAGAGGAAAAACTAGAGCCAGTAAAAAGAAAAGTAGTCGATAACGTGAAACGTAAACAAGCACAACAATAGATGTGCAAAAACATTCAGCCTAATATGGGTATATACCAATTCGATTAAAAGAATACCACATCAAACAAATAATGACAATTTTTGACAAAGATAAACTTATTATTGACCGAAAATCGGAGAAACAAAATCGATCAATAGCATAACGATAATGAGGCGAATATGTACATGAAACCCTTACCTCAAATCTATATAATAGTGTTCACCAAATTGCGATCGCTTCCGAAAACCTCAAAACCTAGATATTATAATTAACCCACTTACGTTAAAATCTTAACAACCACAATTCTAATATCATCTAATTCATCCTTATAATCAAAAGTGGGTTCAAGAATCTTACCAATTGTGCACAGAAGATTGTAATCCTCCAAAACCCTAGTTTTCTCCTTCTTCTATTTCTCTGTAACCAAATCTGAATATATCGTAAATAGACTTGGCTAGCCCTTAAAAGTCTCTAAGATTGGTAAATAATTAAAAGACCCCTAAATATTCATTACTTATTTCAAAATATCCCAAAAATAATTAAATTTGCAAAGATGCCCTAAACATAATAATAATTTAATTACTAGTTATTTTGGGGTCTTACAGAATGCTTATTTACTAAGGCCTTGAGCTAATACTTTCAAGCGCGAGTTAATTGGTTTGTCGACCGATTGAACCTATTATAGAAGGCGTGAAAAATTAAGGATATATCAGCATAATAATAAATCACATAACTATATATATGTAGTGTAGTTTCGTTTAAGACTTACATATTTTTTGAACCACTTAAGAAATTGCGATTTTTTTTATGAGATTCAAGTCCAGCGGGATCAGTGATCTGAGAGATTTTGCATCGAGCTCACTGCACTCCAACGTAATTGACTCAACTCTCACACATTTTCAAATGTTTACAATAATTATTTGAAGACATCAACTTATTCAATGAAAGATGAAATTTTTTCATAAGAAGGTATATTTTGTTGCAGCAGTATATTCTTCATCCATTAGCTGCAGAGTATGGGTTCGTCCAAATGAACTACCTGGCTATTTGAATATCGATAAACTACAACAAAAGAGCTCTTTACTGATAACTTTTAATGATGGACAAAAACCTGTCACTAAAAGTCACCTTTATCGATGGATCAACCCCTTAATAAAGCTCCGTTGATAAATGTTTTTACTGACTGACATTTCCCTCGGTGAAAACCTTCACTAAAAGCATTTTATAAATTTTATATTTTCTAGTCAAAATTTTCAAAATTTTTAGAAAAATGTTTAACAGCAGAGTATTAGTGACAGATTATAATCCTTGACTAAAGTAATATTTCCAAATTTTTGTTTGAAATTTTGCGACAGAATGTGACCGTTGTTAAAAAAAAAAAAAGTCACTAAAGTCATAAAATAATGTTAAAAGTAAAATTTTTAGCTACGAACTTTTAACAACGTCATTATCCATTGCTAAAAGTATAAACTTTAAAATTTAATTAAAAGTTTGAAAACAAGACTCATACCGATGAACTTTCAGCAGCAGGCTTTGTCTGTCGCTAAAAGTCTTGTTCATTAAAATTGTAATTCCCTCCTCTATTTGCCCCTTGTCTATCTATTTCGAAGACAACAACCCCCCCCCCCCCCCCTCTTATAATTACATGTTATAATTTATTTATTATTATAATTACATATTATATTTTCTGTATAATGTATGGTGTAATTATATTTAATTTGTTATAACTGCTATAATGTATAATTGCATTGATATTTAGGGGAAAAAAACCTTCAACCCTAATTAAGTCTGATTCCTAACTAAACCTAATTTATTCTAATTTAACCATAGTTAACTCTAATAAGCCCTAACTTACCCTAACTAAACCTAATTAACCATAATTAGGTTTTAATTAACCTTAATTAATCATAATCAATCTCTAATTAAATCCTGATTAATCATTGGTAATCCTAAATAAATCCTATCAAACCATAATTAACCCTAATTATCCTAATTAACCCCTATTACATCTCAAATTAACCCTAAAAAGCCCTAATTAATCTTAATTAAACTCTAATTAACCCCTAATTAAACCTTTATTAATCCTAATTAACCTAATAAGGCCTAATTAACCTTAATTAAACCCTAAACTCTAATTAATGTACTCGTAAATACAAACCTACTCCTACTTAAGTCGTATATCCTAAAACCCAAACTCTAAATACAACCTTAACTAATCCCTAAATATACACATCTCTAAACCAAACTTTAAATTAAACCCTAAACTCTAATTATTAATCATAAATATTTTGCAATATCCTAATCACAGGCGACACAATATTAACACTGTGACTGAACTTCATATTCCACTGAGAAACATGAGCCGCCTGCTTGCATTATAGAAAAATTAATTGTTATTCTGTGAAGTTGGTTACAACTTGTTGTCAATGAATTTGAAAAATAAATCATTTTGCTTATGGCGTGTTTTTGAAAATTAACCTAATGATTCTATCTTTCTGAAATTTTGTTGTTTCGAAAAGATTCTTGTATATTACCAACTTTTAAATACTTGCATTCATGCATAAAAATCCTTAATTTCCATTCAAAAGTACACGTTACAAAGTAATGATTTGTAATGAACCTTTAGATGTCCAGTTTGGATAATTTGAAAAGTTAAGTATTTATAAAATGGTATATCGACTCAGACTCCGTGTTTTATGTCTTGGATATTTCGTACACTTTCTCATGTATTTCTCCTGATGCATACAGATCTGGTGTTATATATCCATTTTATCTTATAAGAGTAAGATAAGACGGATGTTACACCTAATCGATGTCGTATACTTGGAGAATTAAGGGAAGGTGCTGTCGAATTTTCCATAGACATAGGATGAAGCAGGAGTTTGTAACTGTTTTATACACATGCATTTTTTAAATGTGATAAGACCACTATCTATTAATGAATGGAGAGGGTGTAGATGTGTTGTCACATGCAAGCATTCATTTACATATCAACCCTACCTCATTATTGGTTTTAATTCAAGCTGGTATATAGTAATCTCAGCCATCATGTTGGTCGATCGAAGTTAGAAGAAAGGAAAATGATGATGATTTTGAGGATCGCGTCGATGAATGTCTCAAGTTTGCTTAAACGCATCCTGCATATGTTGACTTTGAGAAGATAAGATATTTGTGCAGTAAATGTGAGTTGTTGCAATGAAAAAAAAAGAATGGTGATAAAAATTCATCTTCTCCGGTATGGTTTTATGGGTGGATACATAAGGTGGGTCCATCACTAGAACATAGTAGTATTGTCATCCAACCTAACTAATCAAGCTGAAGTTTGTGTGGAGGCATAATATGATTATCGAGATATGATTATAGATGCTAGGCATACTAATGTTAACTGGAGTGACTACCTCGACAATGAGAGTGCCTAACACGACAATGAGAGTGCCTAACAGCCTAATGAGGCGCTCATCAATTTTATAATTTGTTAAGAGATGTTGAAGCGCCATTTTTGTGATGGAATTAAAAAGCACACACGGTTGTTTACTGTTAGTAGGTTATTACTGTTGAAAATGAACCACAGACTGAATGAGAAAGGATTTAATGAGGTCGTGAATTTTATCCAGCAAAATTTTGCCAGAGACTGCCACCGTTGTACTATGTTACCAAGAAGATGATGATGAAACTTGGATTAGGTTACGAGCGAATAGATCCATGCAATAATGACTATGTACTGTTATCGAAAGAGAATAAGGACTTGAAAAAAGTGTCCATATGTGGTCATCCAAGGTATAAATCGGACAAAGGGAAAAAGAAAAACATGGTATGAAAGTTATTATGATATTTTCCGATTACATCAAGGCTTCAGAGGATGTGCTACTCCTCTAATACAGCTAAATATATGAGGACTCACTGTGAGACTCACAGCAACGATGTTGATGTGATGACACACCCCGCTGATGGAGAGGCGTAGAATGAGTTTGACCGCAGGCATTCGACCTTTTCTCAAGAAGTTTAGAATGCTAGACTTGGTTTGGCAACCAATGGGTTTAATCCTTTCGGACAGTCTAGCACACCCTACTCCATATGACTTGTTATTATTGTCCTATATAACCTTCCACCTGGAATCTGCATGAAGAAGCCGTATATGTTTTGTCGTGATTTATTCTGAGGTAAAAAAGTCCTGGTAAAGACATAGCTATTTATGTAAAGCCGTTGATTGATGAGCTCAAACAGTTATGGGATTATGGAGTTAAATCTAATGATGCATCTCTTAAAACAGAACTTTCTAATGAGGGTTGCTTTGATGTCGATTATACATAATTTTTTTGCATTGGAAAAGACATGTGGCTAGAGCACACAAATAAAGTTCGCATGCCCTGCTTGTATGGGCATAAAACTCGGTTATATGTTAAAGCGTGACAGAAAGGCCTCATGATTTGGATATCACCGTAAGCTGTTGCCACTAAATTGTCAGTTCCCTAGGGAGAAGGATAAGTTTAAGGGAATAATAGAGTGTGAGGCTGTCACTATCCATCTTGTGATGAAATGCTAGCACACCTGGAGACACTTGATACTAACATACCATACGACAAGGTTGTGCCAAATATGAATATTCCAAGATATGAGAAAGAGCAAAATTGGAGAAAACAGTGTATTTTCTGGGAGTTACGGTACTAGAGGACACTCGTTATTCGAAACAACATAGATATGATGCAAATTGAAAAGAATGTTTTCGATAATGTGTTTAATACGGTAATGAATGTGAAGAAAAAATTGAAAGATCACCTTAAAGAAACAAAAGGATTTACAACAGCTGGATGTACGACGTGAATTGTATTATGTTCAAGTCAGATGGGGGATGATACTTTCGAAAGTACCGTACTGTCTAAACGAGAAGCATGTAGAGAAGGTCTGTGTTTAACATGTCTCGTTGCTGCAACATGTAACTTCCAAGGGATGAAGAGACACGACTACCACGTATTTATGAAAAGATTCATTCTCATTGCCTTCTCGAGATTCTTATCAAAGGTTGTATGCGAGATTTTAACAAAAATATCTTATTTCTCTTGAAATATATGTTCATCGACACTCCGGGTAAGTAATATAGAGGGGCTTAAGAAGAATATTGTGGTGACAATTTGCAAGCTTGAAAAATCTTTTCATTGTCCTTCTTTGATTCAAGGGAGCATTTATCTGTTTACTTAGCGTATGAAGCTAAGATGAGTGAACCTATGCAATATCGGTGGATGTATCTATTTGAGAGGTAATTATTTAACTCTTTGTTGTTCGTTTACACATATTGCAAAATCTGTTATTATTGATAATTTACTTAACTCTATTTCAAAAAAGTACTAGGTACATGTTTCGTTTGAACAAAAAAGTCCGTAATAAAGCTCATATTGAGGGCTCAATTGATGAAGCTTACATAATGGAAGAGCTTGTCAACTTTTTATAGCCTATATTTTGAGCTTAATTTTGATACAAGGTTAAATCAACTAGGCCGAAATGAGTTCGGAGCCAGCACAAATTTAGAAAGACATTTATTAATATTCAAATAGTCAGGTAGTCCATTCAGACGAACATATACCCAGCGGCTAATGGATGAAGAGTATAGCGTTACAATAATATATGCCCTTTTAAATTGTGAAGAAGTTTTAGCATTCGTTGAGTTAGTTAATGTCTTCAAATAATTATTGTAATTGTTGTAAACACTTGAAAATGTGTGAAAGTTGGGTTAACTATATCGGTTTGCAATGAGTTTGACGTAGAATCTCAAATCACTGATCTCGCTGGACTTGAATCTCATCGAAAATCGCAATTTCTTGAGTGATTCAAAGGATGTTTAAGTCTCAAACCAAACTATACTATGTGTTATATATAGTTACGTGATTCGTTAGTATGCTGATATATCCTTAATTCTTACCGTCTTATATAACAGGTTCAATTAGTTGACAAACCTGTAAACTCCCGCTGGAAAGTACTAGGTCAAGGCCCTAGTAAACAAGCATCATGTCATGGAGGCTATATCATCAACGGGTTTAGGTTTAATATAAAAAAATGATAATCAAACTAAAGAGACCCAAAATAGTGGAGTCTTTGTCAATGGCGATTGTGATGATGAGAATTGCATGGATTTTTATGAAGATCCGGATGAGGTTGTTAAGCTAACATATCACGGTAGGAAAAAATGCTTGGTAATGTTCAAGTATACATGAGTTAATATTATGTGCAGTAGAAAAATGCATGTTAGCTCACAAGGGATTACAAATGTCAATATTAAGAGAAGACTTGCATCAGGCGAACCGTTTGTGTTTGCTAGTCAAGCTGTACAAGTGTTCTACGCGAAAATGTCTTAAATCCTAAATCTCATTGGTTTACTGTTATCAAGTCCAAAAAATATTCAGTCGCACATAACAGTGAGGTAGGTAACTATCAACCCGACCAAGCGTCTGTCTTGGTACATGTTAAAGTGAATAAAGAGGAGGACAATCTTCCTCTTCAACCAAACTTCATCTAGGAAAGAAGTCGTAGATGATGAAGAGAAAGATATAGAAAGTGTTGAAGATAATGAGAATGAGTCTACTGACGAAGAAGATGAATTACAAGATAAAGAGGATGACGAGTCTCAAGAAGAAGAGGATGATGAGTCTGAAGATGAAGACGATGACGATGATGATTCTCAATATGAAGATGATTGACTTCTTATGTTATAAAGTTTATGACTTGTAATAAGTAACTTGAATATTTTCACTTAGTTTTAAGATATAACAAAGTCATCTTCCCAATGTGACCTATGCTCGATTACACCATAGTAATATATTAGCTTACTCTTTCATTCGGTTCATAGTAGAAAATCTAAATACTAACATAATATTCACCATAAGTTAATGTACTCAGCTGTGGATAGACTACGGGCCATTTGTGGACGTGGTGGACGCTGAGCTACGTCCAAGCTAGTGGCTGGGTCTTCGGCATTTCCTGCTGATGATGAGGCACATAGCATCAGCATCCAGCAGGCCCGGCCCCCGCCGTAGCCACAGTACCAACCCCGGGCCAAACCCTCCCAGCCGACGCTGGTTCTTCTTCTTTAGTGAGTTCGACGACATCAGGCATATTTGATATTAGCATTTTAACAATGCCTACCTTATATTTAATTTATATTTGAATCAATTCAGTGTTGGTATTTTATTGGATCTCGTCGAGGTCATGGATCGACATGCAGGGTGCGCATCGATCCCCTGAGAAAACGGCGAGTTACTCTCATCGAGGATGGCTAGTAAGAAAACAATCACATAATATACTTGACACTTTAATGATTTCAATAATTATTGTTCACTTATTTAATGATATTAATGTTATTCTTTATCAGGATCCTGGACAAGCCAGTGAATATAAAGATCAGTTTCCTTATAAAGGGTTGCTTCTTTGAGCAACTGATGTACTGGAAGGACTAGGATGCGGGGAGGAGGGAGTCCCTGTGAAAGGAGTGCGTAGTATAGGTTCATAAATTTTTAGTTACTATTTGTTTAATCAGTACCTTATATTTAAATTAATCGTACTAATTGTGTAATTTGATGCATTGTAGGAGTGGTTGGAGTTTGAATCACCTGAGCAGCAGGCATTGTGGAGGATGGCCTTTTTTGCATATAGCTAAAAATTACAGGCGATGGCTACACAACACAAGAGGGCCAGGAAGTTGGTGTCGGAGGGTTCACTGATGGAGGAGTGGAAGGGGTATCCCCCTCATTAGATCTCACCATCTATATAGGGGTAAAGGTTGACAAGTGAATAACTGATGATCCATCTTGAAAGCTGAAAAGTAAGAGTGGGAGAGCTAACATAAAGGATTAGGATTCTATGCACACGGCTGGGCCGGTGCTACACGACGTCATCTGACATAAGAATGCAAAGGAGCACCCGCACCTGAAGTAGGATGAAGTACGTGCTTTAATATACATGATGATGCACGTCGAGAGGGAAAGTTCATTTCACAGGTTGCTCCGCAGAGTGGTGTAAGTTATAAATTAATTTGTTTATAGTTAAAATTTTTATAGTACCTTTAATGTTTATTGCCTTAATGGCTTCAATGTCAAATCACTATTTTGCAGTCCTCATATGAACAAATCAGGGGGTTTGGGTAGCAGTCTGATTAGCCATCAGCTTCGACGAGTACGAGTACTGAAAGATTGAAGCGGTGGCTTGATACACCAGGGGTCATCTCAAAGGAAAGGGCGTGTACACGGCTAGCGTGATTGCACATGACGTGATGGCAGCATCCCCACCCCCTACTGCCCCTCCATAGACACAGACACCGATCGCGAAGTGACAGTTACACCCAGAAGAAGTTCGTCATATTGCTTGATAGGTGCTCAGGATGATCAGGGAGGATTAGGTACAAAACTGTTATTTTATGAAGTTAATATGTAACAACCCGATACTTTTTCGGATCTAATTAGAAATTTTAGCGGCAAATATATTTTTAGCGACAATTAAATTTTCTTTAGTAGCGGTCTACTTTTAGCAACGATTAGTGAAGTGGGGTAGCGTGACAACCCTTTAAAATATTATAGCACATAAACTATAGTAAATAATTTACTTTGGACTTGTTGGTAATAATAGAAAGACGTGGGTTAAATTAGAATACCTAACGAAAGTGTAGGGAGCTTTGCGTAGATTTTTAACTTAGGGTTTCTTATATATGGACACACTTTGAGGTCAGCTGTCCGAAATACCTCCTCTCCTTCAGATTTTTCGGCAGAGAGAAAGAGCCGAAGAGAGATTCACAGAGAGGGTAAAAGGCGAAGGATCATGGCCGATCGAATCCCTTTCTGGTAAGTCTTTTAATCTTCCTCTGTGCATAAACTGTTTACAGATTACAAGGGTATAGGGCGCATGAGAGAGAACTCGTGAGAATTTGTGAGTTAGGGCTGTGAAGTATTGCATGGTTGTTGTGGCCGTAGGTTATGTGGTGGCTGAGTATTGTGTGTTTGTGTGTGGGAGTTCAAGAGAGATGGAACTACCGTGAAGGCTGTCTCCGTGGTTACTGTGTGTGCGATTGGATGATGGAAGAACTTGAAGGGGTAATGGCCGTGGTAGCCATGGCTGCCAAGAGAATTAAAGAAGCTTGGGCATGGGACTACGGTGTGGGAAAGGGAGTGAGAAGTGGGTAATGCATGCGACAGCGTGTACGCATAGGTGCTGGGTACATTTGTTTGTGTGTGTACGGTGAGTGAGTTTGGGGGTTGTTGTGTGGGTGCGTTTTTGGGGTGCTGGCTTGCAAACTGGGTATGTATGCGTGTTGTCCACCCGTGTGAGTTAAGCTGTTTGTGAGTGATCTATGTGAAGGATTAGTGCAGGAGAGATGTGAGTGAGGGAGGTGTTTCAGTGGGTGTAGTTGGTGTTGATTGAGTGAAAGAAGTGCAAAATATGAGTCTGTGTGTGTAAGGTTGCCAAGGGAAAGACAGAGTTGGGTGCATTGTGTGTTACTGTGTGTGTGTGTGTACAAACCATGTGGGTGTTCAATGTGTGATAATGTGAAAGGGTGTAATGCCGTGGGGTGTAAGATAAAAGGAAGGTGTAAGTGCAAGTGGGTGAGTGTGTTGTGTGTCTGCCTCGTTGCAAATAAACTGTGCAGCTGAGTAATGGGGAGGGGCTGAACTGCGTTCATAAGAAAGAAAAAGAGAAGAAAAGTAAGCAAATAGATAAAGAAATGGGTAGACATAGAGAGAGAGAGAGAGAGCAGCCGTGAGAGGGGCTGCCATGGCTGTGCTTGTGCTGTGCGTGAAGGGGCAGCCATGGTAGCTGCCACAAGAGTGTGTGCATTATGGGTTGTTGTGTGCGTGTGTACTGGGGTGTGTGTGTGTTAGCATATGTGCTGTGTGTGTGGGGGAACATTTTGTGCAGGTTGTGTAGGCTGTAAGAATGGGAAGGGTTGTGTGCTTGGGTGTGTTGGGGTACTTGTATGTGTGTGTGTGTGTGTGTGAGTGTCTCAGTGTCTGAATATTGTGAGCATGTGTTGTATGTGAGTAGCGTGTGGGTGAGGGACAAGGAAGGAGGAAGAGAGGAGTTGGGCAGCCATGGACTGCTGTATGAGAGATAGGATGGGCTGTAGGAATTTACAGTGGATGTTGTGCTCTAAGGTGAGTATATGTGAGTGAGTTGGTGAAAATAAAACAGAGGGAAACGGCAGTGGGCGAGAGGTGCATTTCTGGGCATGAATCTGTCGAGAGAGAGAGAGAGAGAGAGAGAGAGAGAGAGAGAGATGGAAGACCCAGGTGAAAATGGTTAGCTATTATATAGATTGGTGAGTGTTGTGTGTTTTAATGTAAATAATGGGTATGCATTAGTTGTGTATAGGAGTGTGTATATGTCTGTGTGAGTGGAGTGGAATGGTGAGTGCATATGTGGTATATGCTTGTGAAAAAGCTGTGCACGTGAAATGGGGGGAAGCAATACTGTTGCTGTGTTGTTTTGGTATGCATGTGTGAAAATGGTGAGTGTGCTATTAAGGTGTATATATATGTGAACAATGTGGGTGAAAGATTTGTGTGTGTGAGGAAGTGGTGTGGGCAGCTGCAGATGTGAGCTGTGTTCTGGGTAGTGAAGAAATGGTTGGTCAGTGAGTGCATTAGTTAAGAGAGCGCCGAAGGGAAAAAGAAGGGAAGCGCGGATCGGGTATTTAGTTAGCGTTAGACACGATGAGAGCATTGAATACTATACGGTGATCGTTAGCATACGAAATTTAACGGTATAGTACGTTAGGGCATATTAGAATTTACGGCAAAGTTTCATAATTTTCTGAAATCACAAGTATTTTACTATTTTCAGTAATTTCAGATTTGTAAAAATTATTTTGGAGCCTTTAAACCTTGAAAATGTTCTGGGAAAAATTATAGTAATGTTTTTATAGTATAATCAAGACTCAGCATAAATTTGATGATTTTTGGAATTGATTTGTTATCATTTTCAGTATTGCATTGAATTTTGCAAAAGGAAAAATAAAGAAATAGTTTTTATGTGTTTTAAATTCTGATTTTAATTTCTATAATTTTTATACATATTATAAAGTTATTATAAAAATTATGGGACTTATTTTACATCTGGAAGCAATTATGGCTATTTATGAGTTTGTATTGTATTTAAAGAAATTATTTTAATTCAAAAATATTCAAAATATCAGAAAATTCATATTTTGACTTTTTATAATGTTTTAAGCCATAAAAGTGTTTTATTATAATTTAATGTGCATTTGGAGTATCATTACACATTTCAAGAGTGTATAGGGATTTCGGTTAGGTTAGCCGCGTGCGAGGCGATTTTTGGGTTGAGCGATTTCGGAGTTAGAAGCATCGTTTGGGTAGTGGATATTAGCTTATAGTATATTAGACATAGATTATGTTCTAACAAATAAATTTTCAATCTAGGTTCATTCAGAGATTACTGATCGAAATTTGGTAGCGTTGCTTAGCTTGGACCGAGGTAAGGAATTCTATCCGAACCCTACTTCATCATTCTGTTTTCAAATGTTTATTGCAAAAGCTTTATGAACTACATTGACTTAAATTTATGTTTGATATAAAAGATGTTTTGAAATTGCCCATGAAATCCTAAATTGAGCCTTATAGCGATCGTTTGGAATTCTGTTTCATCTCATCTTGGAATTCATTGTTCATTTGATATGTTTATTGATTGCCCATCGTAAAACATTTTAAATTGTATTTTTCTACTTCTCAATGTTGACATGAGTTAGTAACTTGGGAGCCATAAGGATGGTCTGTATTGTTGGCGTTATAAGGATGGTCTGTTGGATGGGTTTAACTAGTACCTAGATGGACTAGTCAGTGTACATATGCATATGTAAAGCGATCGAGCACTGCCGGGGTGGCTTTGCTTCTGTACTACTCATGTTCAATGTTTCCTGTTTATGTTTTATTACACTTGAACTGTTTTGAATAGTATCCATTCATGCTTTATTACATCCGAAGTGTTTCAAATGACTATTATTTAAGGGATTGAGTTGAATACTCATTTCTATGTTTATATCGTATTGTAGTGATTTCATCGAAAGTAAAATCCCTCAAAAAGTTGTTATTGGACTTGAATGTAAAATCATTCGTTTTGTTCATCTTTGTCTAAGTGCTGCATTTCATTGAAAATACTCTGCAAAAGTTTTATATGAAAAAAATCGTCCGAATCGTTTCGTTATATTTAAATCTTTGTGCGACCTTACTGGGCTCTCGAAAGCTCACTCTCCTTTGACTTCCTTTCTGCAGGTGATAGCCAGCATTAGCCGTAAGTTACCTCAGCATGGATTAGAGCCGAGCTAGCTAAGGAATTTAAATTTAAGTTTAGTATTGATAGTTAGAACCCCTGCGTGGGTAAACATTATTGTTTAAATTTTCTTAGACTTAGAGTTGGTATTTTAATTAGGATAGTTGATTGAGAGTATAGTTTGATTGACGAATAGTTGCTCTGACAGATTGATGGTATTATTTGTTTGAGTTTGAGATAGTATTATCTTAGTGTACTGATCGATTGAGCGTTAACGTTCCGGAAAATTCCGGGATGTTACATAATATACATGAATAAACACAATACACAATTACTAAATGAGAATGAGTGCGTGATTTTAATGTAAGACATTATTGCTTCCCAGTCTGAGTAGGATCCAGATGACACTCCCACTCCTGTGGACGATGACGAGCAGGGTCCAGATCCCGGTCTTGACTAGCCCTGAGCCTTTCACCTCTTCCCCTCCCGTGCCCTCCTGGAATTGTGCCTCTCCTATTTTTATCCTCCTCCCGCTCTTGTCCTCACCCCTTGTTATATTTGGTTCACAGCTGAAGAATATAGTATATATTCTTTATTCAATTATAAAAGAATTTGAATATATAATTTGTGTTTTAGGGTTAAATTATTGTTTATGGATCAGCAATTATTTAACGTTACTGTAGATTGGGAATTTTTTATTGATAAATGTGGAATGGTTGGGCTTTATATAATCTGATTGGATTTGAATTATAGGTTTGGGAATTAAAATGAAGAACAAAAAAAATAGCGATGGAGTCTTATTCCGTCGCTAAAAGTCTATAAGAGTAGAGCTTGAAAAACTTTTAGCCACGAAATATTCCTTTCGCTAAAGGTTTTGTCAACAGACCTTTAGCCACTACAAGAAAAAAGGCTTTTAGCCACGGGTAAATCCGTCGCTAAAAGTCCCTCGTATAAAAGGCCGTTACTAAAAGTTTGGTGACGGAATTTTCAAATCTGTCGTCTAATATTGCACTTGTTGCTACGAAGTTATTTATTAATTAGCGACGTAATATCCGTTGCTAATTATATTTTATGTATTTTAATTTATTTTCTGTTTTGTAAAATTAGGGACGGAGTAAATATTTTAGCGACGGAACATTCCGTCGCTAAAAAGCTGATAGTAGGAACACTTTTAGCGATGAAATTAATCCATCGCCAAAAATAAAAAAAATTAATATATTTTTTTATTTTTTTATCACCCAAACCTGTAATAAAATTTTCAATTCTCAACAATGCACAATAATCAATACACAAAGAAATATATATAATCAATTATACAAAATGTTTATTATATAAAAAAAAAACTCATGATGTACAAGCGGGAACCGGATATAGCCGGTTAGGGGAGGGGATAAGAGTACAAGCCGGGTGGGGGAGGAGGATAAGCTGGGACCGAGCACGAGAAGGGGCTCATCAGGGGTTGCCACCGGATCTGGAAATCGTCATCATTCTTCCTTTTCATCCAACTTCGATTGACCGACATGACAACTGAGATAACGTACTGTATACCACCTTCAATTATGACCAATCATTAGGCAGGGACGATGTAAATATAAATGCGTGAATATGACAACATGTCTCTATATTTTCCCTCCATTCTCTAATAGGTAGTGGTCCTATCCCATTCAGAAAAGCATATGTTTATAAAACAGTGAAGAACTCATGCTTAGTCCTATGTCTGCGAAAAATTCGGCAGCACCTCCCCTCATTTCTCCAAGTTCACGACATCAATTAGGTGTTCTAACATTCATTAAACCTTTCCTTGCAAGGTTTGGCGGATGTTAGAACACCAGATCTATATGCACCCAGAGAAACACGGGAGAATGTGTATCAAATATCCATGACATAGAACACAGAGCATGAGTTGAAACACTGTTTTATAAACACGTAACTTTTCCAAATTGTCCAAACTAGACATCCAAAGGCTCATTACAAAGCATTACTTTGTAATGAATACCTTTGAATGGGAACTAAGAATTTTTATGCATGCATGCGTTCAAAAATTGATAATATATGTAAGAATCTTTCCAAAATATCAAAACTGCAAAAAGATCGTTGCATATGTTACCAATTCCACTTTAAATAGAATTCGTTGGCAATGATGGCAACGAGTTGAAATGGACTTCGCAAAACAACAACGAATATAAATAATGCAGGGTTTATAAGCAACGAGTAATTGAACCATCTCTGGGTTAATTAGTGTTACAGAGGATTACCTTAGCCTAATTATAGCTAATTAGGGTTGATTATGAGTAATTAGGGTTATTTTGAGCTAATAGCTGGGTTTTATTGTGCGGAGTCGTGTTGATTAGTCCTAATTAAGGCTAATTAGGATTAATTGGGTTATGTTAGGGCTAATTAGTATTAATGAGAATTACCTTGGACTAATTAGGATTGATTAGGACTAATTAGGGTTATTTTGAGCTAATTAGGGTTTAATTGTGCGGAGTAGTGTTGATTAGTCCTAATTAGGCTTAATTGAGTTATTAGGCTTAATTACGACTACTTAGACGCGGAATCAGAGTTTAGTTAGGTTTTAGGGTTTAGGATTTAATTAATCTAATCACAGGTCTATAAGATATGAGTAATTAGGGTTAATTAGGGTTTAATTTGGAATGATTGGTGTTAATTAGGGTCAATTTGGGATAATTACAGCTAATTTAATTTTCATTGGGTTCTTAGGGTCAATTAAAACTAATTATTTTTGTCAGAGCTAATTAGGGTTAATTGGGTTCATTAGGGTTAATCGAGACTAATTAGGGCTAATTATATCTAGTGCTGAAGCCACGATGAGATTCTAAGGGGTGCTAAAAATGTCACGTTAACCTAATTAACCTAAATTCAACAACCAAACATTCAACTAATTCATAGATATCTCAATCTAATTGGGTCCAATCCTCCGTCAACAATCTCAATTCTCAAATTCTCAATGCACAGTCAACAATCTCAATTCCCAATACCTCATATAGGGTGTCGGTATGATGTCCAACACCTCCGGACCCGTCCAAAGACATTGATTTATTTTTTAAATGTCGGACGCCATGTTCATCACCCCTTGAAAAGGTGCCGGACGCCTCTTGAAGAGGTGTCCACAAGTATAAAGCCAAAAATGTGACATTTTGGTGTCGGTGTCGATTGGGAGCGGTGTTCGTGACCTACCAACACCTTGACACCTCATCAACACATCCAGAAACGTGTCGGACACCTCCGAAAATATGTCGGATACCTCCGGACACGTGTTCGATATCTACCGACACATGTCCGACACCTCCGGACACGTCCGAAGTCATTAATTTATTTTTTAAATGCCAGACATCGTGTCCGTCTCCCCTTGAAGAGGTGTCCGTCACCCCTTGAAGAGGCGTTGGACACCCCTTGAAGAGGTGTCCACAAGTATAAAGCCAAAATGTGACATTTTTCAGTGTCGATGTCGATCAGACGGGTTGTCTGTGACCTACCGACACCTCGACACCTCATCGACACATCCGGACAAGTGTCCGACACCTCTAAGCGGTGTTTGAAGGCATTGATTTATTTTTTAATTGCCAGACATCGTGTCGGACACCCATTGAAGAGGTGTCCACAAGTATAAAGCTAAAATATGTTGTTTCGATGTAGGCGTCGATCGGACGCGGTGTCCGTGTCTGTGCTACCTAACGGGATCTCAATCAATTGGGTTTCATCCTCCGTCAACAATCTTAATTCTCAAATGCTTAATGCAATAAAAATTAATAAAAATCACATATTCTATCCAATTGGGTCCTATCCTCAGTCAACAATCTCAATTCTCAAATGCTTAATGCAATAAAAATCACACATTCAATCCAATTGGGTCACATCCTTCGTCAACAATCTCAATATCTCAAATGCTCAATGCACAATTAACAATATAAAATCATCAATTAACAACCAAAAATCATCAATTAATAATCTCAATTACTTCAAATGCACAGCTAATAACCTAAAATCATCAATTAACAACCTAAAATCATCGATCAATAATCACAATTCTCAAATGCACAATTAACAACCTAAAATTATCAAACAAATGATCAATGTTCAAATGGAAAAAAAATTGTTCAAAATGCACAAATCTGATGCGCTTGAATTATTTTAATTTGGGGTTCGATTCAATTAGGGCAATTAATTTAGGGTTCAGTTAGGGAGTTCATTTACTTCAATTTAAGGTTCAATTACGGGGTTCTATTAGTTCAATTTAAGGTTCGGTTGAATTGGGACATTCAATTTAGGGTTCAATTAGGGGGTTCAATTAGTTCAATTTAGGGTTCGATTGGATTAGGGCATTTAATTAAAGATTCAATTAGGGGTTCATTTAGTTTAATTTAGGGTTCGATTCGATTAGAGCGTTAAATTTAGGGTTTAATTATTTCAATTTATGGTTCAATTAGGGAGTTCTATTAGTCCAATTTAGCGTTCTGTGAATTGGGGCATTCAATTTAGGTTCAATTAGGGGGTTCAATAAGTTCAATTTAGGTTCAGTTGATTTAGGGCATTCAATTTAGGGTTCAATTAGGGGTTCAATAAGTTTAATTTAGGGTTCTATTCGATTAGGGCATTTAATTTAGGTTTAATTAGGGTTCAATTAGGGGGTTCTATTAGTCCAATTTAGTGTTCGATTGAATTGGGGCATTCAATTTAGGGTTCAATTTTGGGGTTCAATTAGTTCAATTTAGGGTTCGATTGAATTAGGGCATTCAATTTAGGATTCAATTAGAGGTTCAATTAGTTTAATATAGGGTTCAATTCGATTAGGGCATTCAATTTAAGGTTTAATTTGGGGTTCAATTAGTTTAATTTAGAGTTCGATTCGATTAGGGCATTCAATAGGTGACACAATTAAATTGGCTTAGCTACATCATTAACCAATGGAGCCAATTAAGGCAAATTCCAATTAGGGCATATTAGGACAAGTTCCAATTAGTGAATTGGACTACGATCATTAGTGAATTGTGTTGAACTGGCATTTCATGCCATTAATTCAAATCTATATAAAGCATTCGCATCTTGACTGTCACCTAACTAAAAGGGGCAGGCACATGCTGGTGTTGGGGGGTGTAGTACGGGGCTTGTTGAGAGCCCCGAGATTATGGGTATCCATGGTGACTCAACCAAGATGAACCGTTCTCTGAAGATTCTAGCCTACTTTTTACTCTCGAAATTGTACCTCCCATGATCAGTACAATCTTGAAGTCTCTCCCCTCAAATTGTACCTTCCATGACTCAACCAAAACTCCTTTTTCTGAGGACACCTGACAGACTCCCAAAAAGTAAAAATGACAAAATACACTCCGCTCATTTAATACTCTTAAAACTCTAACATACTCCCCCCCCCCCCCACACACACAGACACAGCTGTGCGCCTTTGTTCTCACTTTTATATGTGTGGTTTATGATCAAAATAGCAACTTGAAGTCACTCCAATCGTTAAGTATTCTACACTCTCATTTTTTTGCCAACCAATTTTACTCGTGCCTTGCCATGTATGGAATGAAACTCTTTCTTTTAAGGTCACAAGCCTTTTAATGGTTTCAAGCATTCATGGACATGTAACAAAAGGGGTGCATCTTTAATGTTGTCAATCTTTTGAGTTAATTTTCATTGTTAAACTTATGATAACTGAAAATAATGTCGTTCAGTGTTACAAGAGTATACATCATTGTTGCAACCATTTCTGCACACTAACGCGAGGATGTAATTTGAACTTCTAGCTATTGAAATCAACTCAGATTACAATTACATATAGATGCACACAAGACCAATTGATGCGCAACCAATTAACAAGTACTATATTGAGCTCAAAGAACATACTGTTGGCAATTAATGATATCGAAAACCAGTTCAAGACTTACCAGAGTTGGCTGGAGCTCAAAGATCTAGGCAGACTACGCTAGATCGATCAGGCCGAAGTTGAAGACTGGCCGTGGCGGCCGCCAGACGTGGCATGGCCTCTGGGGGAAGAGGGCGTGTCGCCGAAGGTGGGTCGCCGTAGAGGGGGTCGCAGGAGTGAGAACATTGGTGGGTGTGAGAGAGAGAGAGCAAAGAAAGTAGATCTGTGATTTAAGGAGAACTTCTAGTGACGGAAAAATGCCGTTGGTGAAAGTCCGTCGGTAAAAGTCCATTTTCACCGACGGAATTATTCCGTTGCTTAATTTTTTTGTAAAAATCACTGAAAATTATAAAATTCTCTAAAATATTTAGCGATGGTTACTTTCGTCGGTAAAAGTCCGTTGGCAAATTCTTTTACCGATAGACCATTTAGTCGGTAAACTTTTTTAACAACAAAATTTTACCGACGGAAAAACCTGTCGCTGAAAGATGTTTTAGCGACGGAAAGGCTTCTGTTACTAAAACTCTGTCGCTAAAGCCATCTTTTCTTTTAGTGAGCGACAAACTGTCCGTCACTAAAATCCCATTACTTTTACTGGCCGAAACTCCATCGCTAAAGGTCCCTCGACAAAACCTTTAGTGCAGAATATTCCGCAGCCAAAGATTTTTTCAAAATAATGATTTTTTAAAAAGAAACTAAATTAAAATGTGGAAATTATACTTAGCGATGGAATTTCCATCTCTAAAGGAATTTAAAGTCTGCGATAAAAGTTGGACTTTTTGGCGACGGGGTAGTTAGCAGCAGACTTTTAGCGACGGACACCATCTTAGGCAATGGAATAAGGACTTTTAGCTTTCGACCTAGTTGATTTAATCTTATATCAATATTAGGCCAAAATATTGGTTACAAAAGTTTATAAGATCTTCCATTATGTAAGCCTTAATAATTATACCCTCCACACGAGCTTTATTACAGACTTTTTTCTTCAGATGAAACATGAACCTAGAAGATTATTAAAAAGAGTTAATCCAAATATCAAACATAACTTGGTTTTGCATTTCAAAAGAAATGAGATAATTCTGTCTAACTCTTGGATACAACCTTTAGCAACAATTCCCGAAGGCAATAGGAATAAATCTTTTTATAAGTACATGACGGTCGTGACTCTTCATCTTTTGAAACTTACACTCTGATACATTGCAGCAACGAGATATGTTGGATGCATATCCATCCAAAAGTTTCAAAATCTTAACCCACTGACAGATCTTCTGTATTGTTTCTTATCTAGACTTTACGGTGCTTTCAGAAGTATTTTTAAGCCACTAACTTGAACAGGATACAGTTCATGTCGTACACTCAACTGTTGCAGATTTTTTCTCTCTTTAAGGTGACCTTTGTAACACCCCAAAACCCGAGGTTAGTTTTACGCTAAAAATCCAAGCTAATTATTTATTGAATCTTTAGCGACGAATTGGTGAACATTAAATTTTGCTATCTTTAGCAATAATGTTTAAAAACTATAATTAGGTTGTAATTTATTTGGATCTTTAGTGACGATTAGTGTGACCGAATTCTACCGGTAACTTTTAGCAATAACTAGCGTAGCGGGATTATGTCATACCCATTAAAATTTTCTTTTTAGTGCACTTATCTATCATAAATAATTATTGCAGGCCTTTTCGCAATAATAAAAAGCTTCGGATGACATTTAAAATAGCTAGCGAAACTTGAAGGGGGGGGGGGTTTGGTAGTTTATCTTTAAGAGGGGGGGGGGGGGTTGCACATACTAGAGCAGCCGTCCGCCACACTTTTTCTTCTCTGGTTTACCACGACTGAGAAAGAGAGAGAGGGAGAGAGAGAGAGAGAGAGAGAGAGGGGGGGGGGGCTTAGCTGAATATAGCTACGAGCGGCTATGAGTGGAAGAGAAAGAGAGATTGAGTGTGTATAAAGATAGAGAAAAAAAAAGAACGGCTGTGGGTTTAGTGTGGACGCGCGCGCACGAGCGAGAGAGAGGGAGAGGGAGAGAGAGAGAGAGAGACCATGGGACTGTCATGAGAGAAAGGATGACTGTGACAGTCGTAGACTGTAGGGAAATGGGTATTGCGTGTGGTTTGTGTGTGTTGCGTGATGGGTGAGTGTGTACCGTATGTGTGGGAACACAGTGTGTGCGTGGGTTTGTGCAAAAACTGTGTGTGTATTGTATATGTGGTTTGTTGTGTGTTTGTGTGTGAACGGGGCTTCGGGGTTTAGAAACGAAAAATGGCTGTGAGGATAGGTGGGTTTGTGGAGGGAGAGAGAGAGGCTGCCACAGGCAGCATGTGTGTTGGTGTTTCTGGGTGTGTGCCTGCTATGTGTTTCAATGTCTGAGTGATGTTTTTTTGTGAAGGTGATATTGTGTAAATGAAGCTGCCTAGGCAGCTGTGTATAATTGATGTGTGTGTAAAATGGGTGCAAAACAGTGAGTGTGCGTAATGTGTGCAGTAATGTGTGTGTGTGTGTAGTGCTCAAATGTGGGTGTGTTTTGGGCGAGCTGTGTTGAAAAGGGAGAAGGGGAAGGGAGAAGCATCAACAGGTAATTGCTGTGTTGTTTTGGGAGTGCTATGTGTGCATTTGTCTTTACTATGTGGGTAATGGATAGCAAAGGGAAGCCACAAGTGCAAGGAGTGCTTGAACTGTGTGAGTTTTGTATGAAATTGTATATTTTGTGTGCTTGTCTTAGTGTGTGTGACTATAGTGTGTGTGTGTGTGTGTGAGTTTTAATGTGTGTGTAGTGTGTGTATATTGTTTCTTTGTGTGTGCTGTACATAATGCGAGAAGAGAGGGATGCATTATAGTGCTTGTAGTGTGTGTGGTGTGTAAATCGTGTGTGTGTGCGTGTGTATGTGTGTGGGTTTGCATTTGATTTGCGGGTGTGTGTATAACTGTGTGTGGAGTGAACAATTATGTTTGTGTGTGAGGCTCGTGAGTGGTGAGTGGTCTGTGCATGAGTGAGAGATTCTGAGATTGAGTGCACAGAGCAAGAAGGGAAAAACGGATCGGGTATCGGGTTGACATTAAGTACGACACTGAGTATTCTATAGTGTACAGTAATCATTAGCACATAAAACCTTACAGTATAATACGTTAGACCATATTAGAATTTCTGGCAAAATTTTATAAGTTTCTGAAATTGTATGTATTTTTAATATTTTCTATAATTTCAGATTTGTAAAATTCTTATGGAGCCTATAAACTCATGAAAATATTCTAGAAAAATCAGAGTGATGTTTTTATGGTACAAATAAGTCCCAGTTTAAGTTCGATGAATTTAAGAATTGATTTGGTATCTTTTTCGTATTGCATTGATTTTAGCAAAACAAATAAGTTAAAAATAATTTTGATACCTTTTAATTTCCATAAATTATATAATTATATATATATATATATATATATATATATATTCTAAATATATAACAAAAATTATGGAACTTTATTTTCAGCTAGAGACAATTTTGGCTATTTATGGATTTTTATTGCATTTAAAGAAGTTATTTTGATTCAAAAATATTCAAAATTTTAGAAAATTCGTAGTTTGACTTTTATTAATGTTTTAAGCTATAAAAGTGTTTTATTATAATTTATTATGAATTTTGGAGTATCGTTATGCATTAAGGAGCATACAAAATTTTCGTTTAGCTAGGTTGGCCGTGTGAGGGACCCGTTTTAGGTCATGTGATTTCGAAGTTAGAAGTGAACACGTAATGGGTTGTTGGTATCAAGTTTACAGTATCATAGCATAGATTGGGATTAATTTTACGTTACACCCTGAACTTAGGGGTCAGTTGCACCCAGCACCTTAGGGTTTTAAACTAGGCACCCAGCACCAAAATTTTAAAAATCTTGGTTTTCGGCATCAAATGACGGTCAATATGGCCTTTGACCACACGTATGTTAATTTTTTAGCGGCAAAATAGTTTTGTTACCCTTTATAAATGACATGGTGTCCATGTCATTTCCACGTAGTCAAATCCTCACTCGATCTCTCCACTTGGACCCACCAGATTATCTTCTTCCCCCATCCTCACCGAACCCACTAATTTCTACCACTACCCTTATCGAGCACACTACCACTACCAACTTACAAACCCTTGTCACCACCTGACTTGCAAGCAAACCCTCCACGGTAACCAACCTACAAATCCCACCTCTATCCCACATGAAAACCCACTACCAACTGCCAACCCACCAGTCGATCGCACCCATCCACCATATCTGACCACCCCACCATCCACCATTGAGCCCTTTCCAATTGCCCCACCAACCAGCCACCGCCCAACATCCTTGCGGTGCCATTAGTAAGCCCCTCACCAAACCTACAAATAACTTCAGATCCACAGTTATCGAATTCGCCGCCAGCAAAGTTGCTACCACAGATCTGAGTCCCAGATCCGCTTCTCTTCATCTGCGTCCCAGATTTGAGTTAGTAGCACCAGAATCTTGAATGAAGAAAGCCACGTCTACCGCTCCTTGGGTCAACAGCTGAAAGTTTTTGTTTTTAATCCTGAAATTTCTATCTAATTTGTTTGATCTGATGTTTAACTGTGGTATTAGTGTGGGTGTGATTGGGGAATGGTGTTGATGAGTGTGATGTTGCGTTGACCATGGTTTGGTGGTGTTTACAAATGGTGGCATTGACAGTGGTTTGGTGGGGTTACAACGTTGATTTGGTCTACTGGCGATGGTTGAGTTTTGGTCTACGATTATATTAGACTATATTGGATATTCCATGTGGATGGCACATGGACACCATGTAGATGCCACAGGGATGCTACCTTGGACACAATAACCAAACTGATAATTTTGTCTCTATAAAAGTAACAAACGTTTGGTCAAAGGTCATATTGACTGTCATTTGGTGTCGAAAACCAAGATTTTTAAAATTTTGGTGATGGGTGCCAATTTTAAAACCCTAGGGTGCTGGGTGCAACTGACCCCTAAGTACATGGTGTAGCATAAAATTAATCCCATAGATTGTGTTTTAACAAATGGATTGTCAAACTAGGTTTATTCAGAGATTAATGATTGAGGTTTGGTTGCATTGCTTAACTTGGATCGAGGTAAGGAATTTAATCCGAACCCTACTTCATTGTTCTGATTTCAAATGCTTTATTATAACAGTCTTACAGACTACATTGAACTTTGATTTATATGATTGATATAAAAATATTTTCAAACTACTCATGAAATCCTAATTTGAGCTTTATAGCGATCGTTTGGAATTCACGTTCCATTATCATATGTTTATTGATTCGATCATCGTAAAACATTTTGAGCTGCACTTATCTCTTCTCACTCTCATTTGTTTATTGATTCAATTATCGTAAAGTAGTTCTAATTATATTTATTATTTTTTAAATGTTGACATGAGTTAGTAATCCTGAGAGCTATAAGGATAGGCATATTGTTGGCATTATAAGGATGGTCTGTTGGTTGGTTTAAACTAGTACCTAAATGGATTAGTCAGTGTACATGCATATGTAAAGCGTATTGAGCACTGCCGATGTGGCTTTGCTGTAGTGTACTGCTCATGTTCAATATTACTTGTCTCTTTTTATTATACCTGAAGCGTTTTGCATGACTACTGATTTAAGGGATTGAGTTGATACTCATCCCTATGTTTATATCGAGATAACCGTGGTTTCATTTAAAAGTTCTTCGCAAAGATATTGTTTGACTTGAATGTAAAAATTGTTTGAATTGTTCGTCTATATCGAAATGTTGTGTTTTATTGAAATACTCTTAAAATGTTTTGTTTGACTCTGTACGAAAACTCGTCCGAATCATTTTGTTATTTTAATCTTTGATCGATCTTACTGGGCTCTCGAAAACTCACTCTCATTGACTTCATTTTCACAGGTTACCTGAGTATGGATTAAAGCGAGCGAAAGAGAAAAGGATTAAATTTTGGTATTGATTGATAGAACCTCTGTGTGGGTGACTTTGCTTGTTTATTATTTAGGTTTAATTTAGTTTCCAGGTATGGTTGTATACTGAGAGAAAGTACATTGATTGCTCCGAAAGTTATGGAATTATTTGGTTAAGTTTTGAGATTAATATTGTTTAGTGTATATGATTGAGTGAGTGTTAACGTTCCGAAAATCCAGTATGTTACAACTTTCAATTTTTCCTTCACATTCTTCACTATGTTGAACACATTGTCGAAAACATTCTTATCAATATGTATCATATCCATGTTATTTCGAATAATAAGTGTCATCTAAAAGCCTAACTCCCAAAAGATACATTGTTTCCTTCAATTATGCTCTTTCCTATATCCTAGAATCCTTTGATCCGGCACGCCCTTTCTGTATGGTATATCGGTATCAAGTACCTGTAGGTGTGAAAGCACTTCATCACTAGATGGATAGTCCAGTGTGAGTAACTAATGCTCTATTGTTCCGTCAAATTTATCCTTCTGCCCACGGAACTGATGGTCGGGTTTCAATAGCTTACGGTGACATCCGAAGCACGAAACCTTTTCATTGTGCTTTAGCGTATAATCGGGTTTCACGCCAATACAAGTAGGGCATGCTTACTTTCTATATGTGCTCCAGCCATACGTCACTCCCAGTGCACTAAAATCGTGTATAATCCACATCAAAGTAGCCGTCATCTGAAAGTTCTGTTTAAGAGATGTATCGTAAGTTTCAACTCCACGATCCCATAGCAGTTTAAGTTCATCAATCCACAACCTTAAAAACACATTTATGTCCTTACCAGGACTCTTTAACCCTGGAATAAGCGACGACAAAAATATGTAAGGCTTTTTCATGTGTGTTCTAGGGGGAAGGTTATACGGGACAATAATAACAGGCCATGTGAATTAGGGCGTGGTAGACTGTTCGAAAAGATTGAACCGATCAGTTGGCAAACCAAGTCTAACATTTTGAACATCCTGAGCAAAGGTTGGATGCCTGGGGTAAACTCTTTTCAAGCCTCTCCATCTGCAGGATATGTCATCACATTGGCATCGTTGTTACGAGTCTCACGGTGAGCCTTCATATGTTTAGCCGTATTAAAGGAGTAATACAACCTCTGAAGTCTTGGCATAACCAAAAAATATCACAATACCTTTCACACAATATTTTTATTTTTCCCTTTGTATACCTCAGATGATCACATACTGGACAGTTCAAGTTCTTATTTCCTTTGCAGAATAGTACACAGTCCTTATTGCAAGCATCCATCCTCTCATAACAAAATTCAAGTTTTATCATCATCTTCTTGGCACCATAATAGTACAGTAGTAGATTTTCACTCTCCAACAAAATTTTCTTGATAAAAGTTATAACCTCGTTAAATCATTTCTCACTCAGCCTATGGTCTGATTTTAATTGTAATAACCTTAACCGAAGATAGTCGTCTGTGCTTCTTAGTTCTATCCCACTACGGCTCCTCGACGTCTCTTAAAAAATCATAAAATTGATGAGCACGTTTATTGGGTTGTTGTGCATTATCATCATCGTGGTAGTCACCCTAGTCAACATTAGCATGCCCCGCATCTATAACCATATCTTGATAATCATATCCTGCCTCTACCCTGACTTTAGGTTGACTAGCCGTATTGGATGACAATACTATTGTTTTTCCATGCTGAGTCCACCTTGTGTATCCACCTATAAAACTATATCAGAGAACCATTTCTTATCCAATGCAACACCTCGCATGTTCTGCATGGACATCTTATATTTTCAAAGTCAATATATCCAAGATGCTCATAAGTAAACTCGAGAAATTCATAGACATGATCCTCGAAATCATCATTAATTTTTCCTTTTCATTTAACTTCAATCGACCGACATGACGAATTGAATGAGATTACACTATACCTCTTAATTTAAAATCAATAATTAGGTATGGTTGATATGTAAATGAATGCATGCATGCATGTGACAACATGTCTATACCCCCTTCATTCTCTAATAGGTAGTGGTTTTATCCAATTTAGAAAAGCACATATCTATAAAATAGTTACCCACTCATGCTTTGTCCTATGTATATGGAGAATTTGACAGCATCTCCCCATATTTTTCCAAGTACACTACATCGATTAGGTGTTTTAACATTCATTTAATCCTGCTCTTGCCAAATTAAACAGATGTACGACACCAGATCTGTATGCACCTGGAGAAATTAGGAGAGAGTGTACCAAATATCCAAGACATAAAACACGGGTCATGAGTCGATACACTATTTTTCAAATTGTCCAAACTGGACATCCAAAGGCACATTACAAAGTATTACTTTATGATGAGTACCTCTGAATGGGAACTAAGGATTTTTATGCATACATGTATTTAAAAATTGATAATATGCAACAACCTTTCCAAAATATGAAAATTTCATAAAAATGAAATCATTAGTTTAATTTGCAAGAACATTTCATAACCGAAATGAGAGTTTCAAATTCATTGACAACGTGACAACGAGTTGTAACCAACTCATTGTCAATGAACTTCACAAAATAAGAGCGATTATTCCCAATGCTAGCATCCAATTTGTTTCACAGTGGAAGATAGAGTTTATTCGTGGAGTCGATATTGTGTTGTTCGGATTGTGATATTGCTTTATAGGGATAGAGTTTAGGATTAACAGTTTCGAGTAAGGGTTTAGTTAGGATTAGGGTTGTATATTTAGGGTTTAAGTTATAGGATATACGGCTTAGTTAGGATTAGATTTATATTTAGGGTTACGATTGAGGGCTAATTAGAGTTTGTGGTTTAATTAGGGTTTAGGGTTAGGGTTTGGATTTAATTAGTGTTTAGGGTTTACGATTAATTATGGCTTTGGGTTTAATTAGGGTTAATTTGGTTTAGGGTTTAATTAGGTTTTAGGGTTTAATAAGGGTTAAAGGTTTGATGAGGTTTAGGGTTGCATATAGGGTTAGGGTTTATTAATTTGGATTAGGATTTAGTGTTTGATTAGGCTTTTGGCACTACAAGAAAGCAGCCCTTTAGCGACCGCTGAGAGCGGTCGCTAAAGGTATATCTGCTGTCGTTAAACCGTTTTAGTGACCGCTTAAAACGGTCGCTACTTTAGCGACCGCATCTACTAAACGGTCGCTAAATTTAGCGACCGCGTTGACTATATTTAGCAACCGTTTTTTGTGGTAGCTAAATATTTTTTTGAATTTAAATATTAGTTTTTAAATATTTTTAATTAAATATTATTATATTTTGCTACTGATTTAGCGACCATCACTTGCGGTCGTTAATTATTTTTAATATTTTATTTTGAAATATTAAATTAGCAACCGCTTTTATTTCATTTAGCGATCGCGATGTACGGTCGCTAAACCTGGATTTTTCAACAAAAAAAAATCAGGTCAAAGAACCTGTCCACGTCCTATCCAAAACCTGTCACAAAATCAATATCAATCCGAAAAGCAATTCCAATCCAATCCAATGCCAATTCAAGGTTAAATGGGTCCAACCTTGGTTGAAACAGTTTTGAATGAATGCGTTGAAAGCTTAAAACCTTTTTTCAACCCCTTGTCCCGCATTCATTCAAATAACTTGTCGCATTCATCAAGCTATAGATAAACATATGCATTAAATCAATAAAATACATACAGTTATATACCGATGATCAATTAAATTCAATAAAATCCAAGTCAAATCATAACCCCAACCCCTATCTAGATCATTAGTCGACAAAACGACCAACCCCGTCATCTTCTTCATTCCTAGCATCATAGGGGTAAGCAGTCTTCATTCTAGCTAGAGGTTGTCAACAAAGTAATCTTGTGTACTAGCTAGGGGTCATCAGACGATAGTTCTTTCATCGTATTTGGTCTTCTTCATGATCTTCTATTTTACTAGCATATGGTGGAAGCTCTTTGGTGTTATGTGCAGGTCAATATACCATATGGTGGAAGCCCTTTGAGTAGTTGTGGTGACTAAGCAGTCTTCATTATGAGGGAATGTGACAAGACCACTTTGTCCAAGGTTCTGATGCATCATAGGGTTTGCCCATGAAATTCATGTTATTCACAAACCCTTAATTTGAGATGGTTTGTATGACTAAGTGTTGTTGTGTAGTAGGTGAAGATTGCATTAAAGCTAGGCAAGAAATCTTTTTGGTTGAATTAGTTTACTTAATTATCCCAGAAAGGTTCTTCACTTTTTTGACCAAGTGGACTCGGGTTGATGCAAGATTCTGCCTACTTCACCCCATTGCTAAAGCTAGTGCATAAAGCCAAAATCCAAAACAAACTTATCTCATCAAAATCAACAAGACATCCACAGAAATGACCCATTTTGAACTTTTCTCCTTCCTGTATTATACCACAAAAATCTCAGCCTGAAACTTTCAAGTTTTGGCATTACTTTGCCACCGAACACATTAAAGTGCATAATCTGATATCCTTGTATGTTTCCAGAGACAAAGTTTGAAGATTTCATATTCTAATTAAGTCGTATGTTAAAGGATTTTGGCTTCTTCTAAGAGCCCTCAAACCAGCAGCTCAGTATAATGACATTGAGTGATTAATTGAAATGGTTATTTCTCATAGAATGTCACAAGACTTGAAGATTTGATAAGCAGCATCAAACATAGATTCATAAAATAGGGTGCAGATATAAGAGAATACAAATGAATTTTAGGAGAATACAAATGAAGAACGGAATTAGATAGAAGAAATTGACACTTACCGTGGCATAGCCGGCAACAATGGCAGCAGTGGCGGCATGGGCTTCGCGCACGGAGAGGAGGACTTGGGCTGCTGCGTGGGGATGGCAGCGGCACGGATCGACAATCACGGCGTTGGGCAGTCTCTTGGATGGCGGAGGAGGAGGGCAGCAGTGGGCGGTTGTTTTTGGGAGACAAAGAGACGAAGGGCGGCGTTAGGAAGTCTCTTAGGGCAGAAAATTTTCTTTTTATACCTGAAAATTAGCGACTGCTGGCTGCGGTCCCTAAATTTAGCAACTAGAATAGCAACTATTTTAGCGACCGCTTGGCAGGCGCTAAAAACGGTCGCTAAAAATAGCCGCCAAAATTATTTCTTTGACCGCTCCATTTAATGATATATTTAGCAACCGCGTAAAGTGGCAGTCACTAAAGCGGTCGCTAACATATAGTTTAGCAACCGCATTTTCTTGCGGTCGCTAAAGACCTGTTTTCTTGTAGTGTGGGCTTAGTTATGGTTAGGGTTTAATTATGATTTAGGGTTTGGATTTTACTTTATAGCTACAGTGTAAGGTTTAATTAGGGTTAGGGTTCAGGGTTCAATTATGGTTTAGGGTTGTATTTAGGATTAGGATTGTATTTACGGTTAGGGTTTAATTAGGGTTTATGGTTTAGTCGATCATTATATAACACCTATCTTTTTAAGAGCCTTCAATTATTCATTTAAGGAGTTAATTAATTTAAAGTTATGTCCTAAGCTGGGGTACATCATTTTATAATTATGTCCAAGCTGGTTATGGCCGGAGATAGAATTATGTCCATCTATTAAAATCGGGGATCCAAAATTCTAAGGGAATCTTCAACACAGCCGCAATGTGAATTTAACGATAATTATAGCTTACAACCAGAACAAATTTAACAATAATTATGAAAAATACAATACAATTTTAAAAAATCTAACATATTTTTTTTTATCTCTAACTATCAATACAACTATAAGAAATACAAATACAATACAATTAATTTATACACATTATAATTATATAGGGAAGAAAAACATTGTAACAAATATGAATACATTATATATTGTAATTATTTATACATATTATAATTATTTAGGAAAACAAATACATTATATAATTATAATAAATGTAAACACATTTTAACAAATACAATTAAGGGGAAAGTAGAGAATGACCCCCTCTACTTTACACGTTGTGCGATTTGCCCCCCTCCACTTCAAAATTAACCACTAAACCCCCCCACACCTACAAAAATTGGGCACCTTAGACGGAAACCGTTAAATTTAACAGCGCGTGGTCAACACGCGCGTTGACTAACGATTTTTTTTTGTAAATGACGTTTTTGCCCATTCTGTTAGGGGTAATTAACTAATGACCCCCTGTACTATAGACGGTGTGCGATTTCCCCCCCTCTACTTCAAATATAACCACTAACCCCCCCCCCCCCCCCACACTTACGAAAATTGGGCACTTTAGACGGGTTCGTTATGAATATTCGTGAAATGACCAAAATACCCTTATTTCCTTACCCTATTTAAGTTTAATACCATTCTTTCAACTTCTTTTTCTCTCCTCTCAGACTTTTTACTCAATCCCACATACACACACTCCACGCACACCCAGCACGCACGCACGCACGTGCACACACACACACGCACGCGCGCACACACACACACACACACACACACACATACCCTAAACCCAGACACAGACGCGCACCCACTGCAAACATACACACACGCTACTCGCATGCGACTGTGGCGGCAACGTCATCGCGAATCTGGTGCAGCCCCAGCGGCATGTAGCCAGTCACGGTGGTCATGTGACGCTGCTTGGCACGATGTTGTGGATTGGGGTGGAATGACGACGGAGGTTAGACCTGCGATTTGGGGACGTGGTCGTCGATCGTGGTGGCAGGGATCTGGACGGATGTGCGGCAATCAGACGCCGATAGCCTGTGTCTGTGGGGATTGATGTTACCGGTGTTGATTGCGTCAGTCGGTTAGTGGCCGATGAAGAAGCCTCACTGGCTTGCAGACGCAAGGTGGTGGGAAATGGCAGCGATGAGGCAACTCACGACGATGTGTAGCCAGACAGTATAAAGTTGGGGGAGTTGGCCAGAATGGTGGTTACTGTGACGCTGATCATGGTAGTTGTTGCGCCGGTGATATACCAACGGCAATCGTGGTTCCTTTTTTTTTTTGTAACTCCCTGGTGGTCGGAGAAAAAGACCAGTGGTTGTGCTCAGTGAATCACCAATTGTTGCGGGGTTGACTAGAAGAGGAGGTGCAGATTGCAGCAATCCCTTATTTGCAATGAATCTGGTAGTACAGAATGGGGTGGGGGACTGATCTAACGGGTGGGGGGTGGGGAATGAAGGGGGGGCGGGGGGGAGGGTCAGGGGCAAAATTGTCATTTAAATTTAACGGTTTCCATTTAATGTGCCCAATTTCTGTAAGTGTAAGGGGGTTTAGTGGTTAATTTTGAAGTTGAGGAGGGGAAATTGCACACCGTGTATAGTACAGGGGGTCATTAACTAATAAAGAAATAAGGGTATTTTGGTCATTTCACACTATTTATAACGGACCCGTCTAAGGTGCCCAATTTTTGTAAGTGTGGGGGGGGGGGGGTTTAGTGGTTAATTTTAAAGTGTAGGGGGGCAAATCGCACAACGTGTAAAGTAGAGGGGGTCATTCCCTACTTTCCCCTACAATTAATTTATACACATTATAATTATCTAGCAAAAAAAAACATACTGGCAGTGCGGTTGTTGGCTGATGAGGTTGCTGTCGGAGGTGGGCGTTGGCCGACGCTATGGTGGGCGGTGGGCATTGGCCTGAGCTACGGGTGATGGGCAGTGGGGTGCCAATGGAGGTGGAGGCGGAGGGGATCGCCGATGGAGGTGAGGGGTGGAGGGGGAGAGATTCACGGCAATGAAGGAGGGGGATCCGCGAGATGCTGGCAGCAATGGACTGGAGAGAAAAGAGAGAATAGCGGGGACGAGAAAGAGAAGGGAAATCAGGGTTTCTTACTTAACTACTTTTAGAGACGGATTTCTACCGTCGCTAAAATTCTGTCGCTAAAAGTATTTTTTCACCTTTTTTTAGAGTTTTACTGTCGCTAAAGATCTGTGGCTAGAATAATTTTTTTTCATATTTTTTGGACTTTTTTGCCATGAACTTTACTGTTGCTAAAGATCTGTTGCTAAAAGTATTTTTTTTAAATATTTATGACTTTTAGCGAAGGAGTATAATCCGTCGCTAAAAATATTAGAAAAAAACTTTTTACGGCGGATTCATACCTGTCGCTGATAGTCCGTAACAAAAATAATTGCTAACGTTCATCCCCAAAAAATACTGGAAATACCTTTTAGCAGCGACGGATTTTCGTCCGTCGCTAAAGAATCATTGTCATGCAGTGTTAATTTTCCAGAAATGTCCCAAGGTATTCCGCTCAACATGGCATTTTCAAGAAAAGAGATTTTCCACATCATCAAAATGACGTTTTCAACAAAAAAAATGTTACAAACGATGTTATTGAGACAACTCTCCATCAAAGCTCCACTTCCACCGGGGAGGGTGTTTGTCTCGTTGAGGACTATGACCAAGTCTCTAAGTCAAATCATGATATAAGATCATGTAGTGAATCGGCACTAGAATTTAATGTTCTACTAAAATGGATTGTCCAGAGCAAGTTGCTAAAGGTATATATATCCTACTCTTCGACACAAATCAAAAGTTAGGCATCATTTTGTTAACCCTATTCTTTGAGCATATCTATGTTCAAAACTTTGTCCAACACATTGTGACCTGCAACACTTTGTATTGATTACAACTTTCGATAAACTGTTGATACTCTTTTTCAAAGCATGCATATCTTTTGTCAAAAAATGTAAATTGACTTCAAGGTGGTGGAATTGCTTAATGCAAATAGGAATAGTAATAAGGCGGGTCGGATGGGGATTTTGTGAAATCAGTACCCACCCCTAAAGCCCAAAATATGAATCTGACTCTGCCACGTCCCGTCCTCGAATTAAGCAAAGGGGATGCCATCCCCGTCTCGATGCACCATAAAAAAAATTCAATCCCCCCCTGAAATAATATTTTTTTTTCTTCTAAATAATGTATATCTATTGCAAAACATGTTGTCACGCCAACTGTAGAGCCAGAAGCCACCACCGGTCACCACAACGTCGTCAATCACCATAGAACATAAACATATCCAACTCACCACCAGCTTGTGGGTCAGTTTAAACAACGACGAACCACCACTGCCACTTCCGCCACATCCGTCAACCACTAACTCTAGTATCCAGCCCACATTAGAGCAAGATGCATGGAAAGATCTATCCTGGAACCCCACCACTGACTGTAATCAAACTCAATAAGAAGGTACGAAAAGAAAAATTCAAGAGAACCTAGATCTAATACACCACACAACAACACATGCAACCAAGAGTTTTGTCAACGATGGATGGGTGGAGCCGGTGAGGAGGTCCGTGGAGTTGGTGATCCATGGAGGAGTTGATTGTCTAGCGATGCCGCCAAGATAAGGTACAGTGGGTGAGTGGGCGTCGAAAAAGAAGATAGTAGAAGAAAAAGAGAAAGGGTAGTTACATTTTAGTGAACTATTTATAAGACTAAAATAAACTGCTAGGATTGCATCTTAGGATCAAATTTAGGGTTTAGTTAAACAATAGTGTATATTATAGCGGGGTGGGAAGAATAAGATATCGGGGTGGTTATACTAGATACCAAATCTGACCCACAGTCGCTGCGGGTTTAATATTTAACTACCATATTCGTCTCATAACCTGGTCAAAACAAAAAAAAAATCTAATGCTCTTATAGATCGGGCGGGGACAGATATTTGCCAGGTGTGGGTCAAATTGTCATCCCTAAATGTAAATATTGGTTTATTCAAATTCATGACTACTTTTTAACTATATGATTAGCCTTATTCTTTTTCCAAAAAAATTTAGACTTATTATTCAAAGAAACCTGTAAAAAGGAAAGGAAGAACAAGAAAAACAGTCATTTTACTGACAAAGGTTTTTAGTGTAGCTGCCCCATTTTTCTGCTGATGGGATGATTCATAGCCGTGGATCAGGAATTAGTGATAAGGCAAAGGTAATTTAAGATCAACCCCAAGAGTTGAGTTGTCACACGCATAGGGGAGTAATGCGGGTGGCATCTTACAGGGTCAAATCAGGGCAAAGGTTACCCTCGTGGGGCAAAGCGCCGACATATTGTAGTGTACATACTGCGTACTAGTAGAAGAGACCAACAGCATGCGGTCAAGTCGGGGCCGCACATGCGAGAGACACATAGTCCCCAATCAACAGCTCTGATCACAGTATTCAGCAGCAGTGACACTAGCAAGCTCTATAGGATATGGGGCTTTTACCTTGAGGACTTGGTGCCTCTCTGTTTGTCTGCCTATAGACCAAATTATTATGTGGATTGAATTTTGCTGATGCTTTTGTGGCTCAATTCATTGTCTTACGGTTTGTACAATCTCCACTTTCTGAACCCACCTCACGTATACTAACATGGATTGCCTTACTTCAAAAGAATTTGATTTAACTACTTTTGCACCCTTGTTATCGCTCGATGTGTATTACTAGTAACATGTGTTTAGCTTTTTATTTGACACAACAAGAGAGGTACCGTAAGAGGTAACAAAGTGTTTGGCATCAACTTACAACCAATTAGATCATAAGTAACTTTAAACACGAGCGACATTGAATGCAAAACTTACGAGATCAAATTCAATTTAAAGCCATTAGGATTATGAGCTTGAATGCTCTACGCTCATCAATCTAATCCCTAGTATGGTACTACTTGCCTCTTGTCCACTTTATTGGGGTTTTTCTCTTCCGGATGATGTGGTAGTACCACCCCAGATATTGTTCAATGTTGACCACAGGGTTGGGCTCTGACACAATGGCAGTCGGCATGTTTTGCCAATAATCTCACAATTCAAGTTCGACAATGCTCAATTCAACCGCATTTACCTACCGAATTGTTGGACACCTGGTGGGTTCTTATTAACCCTTATGTCAAGGCATTAGCTGACAACCCCTACAGGCACTCAAATGGTGCATGGCACAATCTGGTGGTTGCCACTTTGCGATCTCAAAATGGATCTGTGGAGTGCATTACAACCCAGAGAGCGTAAACATGAACGACTCTATCATCCGTCCCACTAAATGTTTGTACGGCGCCCAACATATTTGGCTCTGGTGACAGCGAGTCGAACTCCCCTCAATAGAACACAATGTTGTGATAGGGATCATCTCTCATTGGGTAGTGGCTCTCTCTCCGCTGTACTCCCAAGCGCATAACCAAGGTCACACATTATTGGTTCCCTCCTTATGAGTGTGCAGACACTAAAGTGTTCATAAGACCACACCTGAAAACAAAGACAAATTAGGGTTGTATCGTCAAATGTTATTGTGCACTGACTAATAAAAAACATCGAAAACGTAACTAAAAGGAGTTATATGATATACCTGCAACAATGAGAGATATGTACATATAGCTTTGTAGTTGCGCCTTGTTGCCTTGTGTATGTAATATTCGATACAAGTATGCAAGTGTTGCTATATGCCAACCTCTTGTAGGTTACCCAACAGAGCTAAATATTTATATTGAACCGTGTTCTATGTCGTCATTGGGAATAAAATTGCCCCCAACACCCAGAGCAGGAAAGTCTTTGTCTACAGCACAAGCATCTCTTCCGTGTAGTTTTCTGGCAAAATCCTGAAGTTTTTTACCAACCACTTCAACTTTTTCGCACCATTACCAAAGTTATTCTCGGGTATTGAACCAAAGAAGCACCTAGTAACTCTCTTATTTGTTGCGAAAGCCCTAGCAGAAATTACAGGTCATCCCGTCATGAGTAACCATAAGATGTACCATACATATTTTAATGTTATTGCCATCTCTCCATGAGGGGAGTGAAACGTATTCATTTCACTTATCCACCATTCAAAAAGGGTGCCTATTAAGTTCCGGTCAAGTTGCTGAAAGAAATTGTCATAAGTAAAAATTCCAAAACCCATTTCACGCAGTAATTTTTTTTGGGTTTTGTTCAATTGCCACTATCCGAATTGTTCGATTAATTCTACCATCATAAGTGTTGCTCTTTCCTAAGAATTAACAAATACTATTTAAGCAAAGCAAAATGTATAAAATGTTCTTAAAAGTAACAAAAAAAAGTATCTTACTTGTCCATTCCAAATGGATGTACTGATATGGTTTGCTTGATCGTATAATGCAAAGAGATCTTCTGGTCCGAGTTTAAAGGCCATTTTGTGACTGAAATTATACAAAAACATCAAATTTGGAAGTTTCTATCAAATGTTGGCAAATTGCCAACTCTAGCACTTGTATAATACATCATCCACACACAAACACACACACACACACATATATATATATATATATGTGTGTGTGTGTGTGTGTGTGTGTGTGTGTGTGTAGACACACACACATATACATACACACATACACATTTACACATACATAATACATAATCAAAATCATGCGCAATACTCACAAACTCTAGATTACACACAAATAAAGCATTGATTTGTGAACTTACGTGATTGATTGGACGATTTAATGACTTATTGTGAAGATTATGCATGGATCTACTTGCCAATGCCGCTGGAAAGATAGGGAAGAAGAAAGAAGGGAGAAGACTTTCAAAATCTGTCGGCTAAACTGCGTAGCAGACATAGATAGGGATAAGATATGACATATTGTCAGCCAAAAAGCCATCCGCTACAAAGTGTGGCGGATCACTTTTTGACTGATAATTGTCAGAGTCAAAAAGTCATTCGTTACACTATGTAGCGGACAAGCAGGTGGGGCCATGTTGGACAAAAAGTGCGTTCGCTACACTGTGTAGTAGACGGCTTTTAAAAAAAAAAACTAGATTTGGGTCATCGTCCTTTAAGAATGGAGGACCAGATCACACGGGCAGCTTACCCGAATTTAGGGTTTGGGTTTATTGATTTAAGTTAGGATTTAATGTTAATTAGGGTTTAGTGTTTGATTATGGTTAGGGTTTAATTACGGTTTAGGGTTGAATTTAGGTTTTGAATTTTACTTTACAGTTACAGTGTAGGCCTCAAGGTTTAATCTTGGTTTGGGGTTGTATTTAAGGTTAGGGTTTTATTTACGCTTCGGGTTTAATTAGGGTTTATGGTTTAGTCGGTCATTATATAACACCTCTCTTTTTAATAGCCTTTAATTATTCATTTGAGGAATTAATTAATTTACAATTATGTCCTGGTGTCCATAATTTTATAATTATCTCCAAGCTGGTTATGGCCAAAGATAAAATTATGTCAATCTATTAAAACCGAGGGATCCAAAACTCTTAGGCAATCTTCAACACACCCGCAACGTGAGTTTAACAATAACTACAGCCTACAACCAGAACAAGTTTAACAATAGTTATAACAAATACAGTACACTTTTAAAAATTCTAATATATTTTTTTATCTCTAACTATCAATACAACTATAAGAAATACAAATACAATACATTAATTTATACACATTATAATTATTAAAGGAAAAAAACATTGTAATAAATATGAATACATTATATGTTGTAATTATTTATGCACATTATAATTAGTTAGGAAAACAAGTACATTATACAATTATAATAAATACAAATACATCATAATAAATACAATACAATTCATTTATACACATTATAATTAACTAGGAAAAAAACATACTGGCAGTGTGGTTGTCTTCCGAAGAAATTGCTGTGGGCGGTGGGCGTTGACCTGTGCTGCGGCCAATGGGCGATAGGAGGTGGGGCAGTGGGGTGTCGATGGGGGTGAGGGGGCGGAGGGGGATGCCAGTGGGGGTGAGGGGTGGAAGGAGAGAGATTGGCCGCGATGACGGAGGGGGATCGATGGCATGATGGCGGTAATGGAATGGAGAGAAAAGAGAGAGAACGGCGAGGATGAGAAAGAGAAGGGAAATTGACATAGGTATACACAAACTATGAAGTTTCATTGCCTGTTTAGGCGTTTGGTAGTGTGTGAGTGAGATTTCCTTTACATAGGTGCTCCCCCTTGGGGTATAGGGGTCTAGGTTTCCTACTTAACTACTTTTAGCGACGGACTTCTATGGTCACTAAAAGTATCTTTTTTAATTTTTGGAGTTTTAGCAAAGGACTTTACTGTCGCTAAAGATTCGTGGCTAAAATTATTATTCTTTTCAAAATTTTTGGACTTTTTAGCGACAGGCTTCACCGTCACTAAAGATCTGTTGCTAAAAGTATTTTTTTTCAAATTATTTATGACTTTTAGTGACTGACTTTTAGCAACATAATATAATATGTCGCTAGAAGTAATAAAAAAATTAGAAAAATAACTTTTAGCGAGGGATTCATACCCGTCGCTAATAGTCCGAAATTCGTCCGAGAATATACTAAAAATACCTTTTAGCAGCAACGGATTTCTGTTCACTGGTCGTCGCTAAAAGATCATTTTCATGTAGTGTTAATTTTCTAGAAATGTTCCAAGGCATTCCGCTTAACATGGCATTTTCAAGAAAAAGAGTTTTTCCACACTATCAAAATGATGTTTTCAACAAAGAATGTTACACGTGATGTTATTGAGACATACTCCATCAAAGCTCCACTTCCACAAGGGAGGATGTTTCTCTCATTGAGGATTATGACCAAGTCTCTAAGTCGAACCATGATATAAGATCATGTAGTGAATCAGCACTAGAATATAGTGTTCTACTAAAAGGGATTGTCTAGAGCAATTTGTTGAAGGTACATATATCCCACTCTTTGGCACGAGTCAAAAGTTAGGCGTTTTGTTAAACTGTTGATACTTCTTTTCAAAGCATGCATATCTTTTGTCAAAAAATGTATATTAACTTCAAGGTGGTGGAAATGCTTAGTGCAAATAGGAATGGTAAAGGGGTGGGTCAAATGGGGATTTTGTGAAATTAGTACCTGCCGTAGCCCAATACACCAATCTGACTCTGGCCCGCCCCGCCCTCTGATCAAGCAAAGGGGATGCCATCCCCGTCTCGACGCAACATAAAAAAAATTCAATCCCACCCAGAAATAATATTTTTTTCCATATATATATTGCAAAACATGTCATCACGCCGATCGCCTAGCCAGAAAAGCCACCACTAGCCACCACACCATCTTCAATCACCGTAGAACATAAACATACCCAACTCAACACCAGTCTGTGGATCAGTTTAAACAATGACAAACCACCACCGCTACCCCATCAACCTAGATGTAATAAACCACACAATAAACACGCAACCAAGAGTTTCGTCAAGATGGACAGGTGGAACCAATGAGAAGGTCCGTAGAATAGGTCATATATGGAGGAGTTGATCATCTGGCGACTGAACAGAGATAATGTACAGCGGATGACTGGGTGTCGGAAGATAAGATAGTAGAAGAAAAGAACTATTTATAAGACTAAAATAAATGGCTAGGATTACTTCTTAGGATCAGTTTTAGGGTTTAGTTAAACCATAATGTATATTATAGCGGGGCGGGACAGGTCGGATACCGGGATGGTTATACTAGATACCAAATCCAACCCATGCCAACTGCAGGTTTAACATTTAACTACAGTACCTACTCCATAACCCGGTCAAAATAAGAAAAAATATGCTTTTATTTAATCGGGGCTGGAAATATATCCGTCAGGTGTGGGTCATACTGTCACCCAGAAATGCTAATATTGGTTTGTCCATATTCATGACTGCTTTTCAACTATATGATTAGCCTTATTCTTCTAAAAAAAAAAAAAAAATAGCCTTATTATTCAAAGAAAGCTGTAAAAAGGAAACGAAGAACAAGAAACACAGCCATTTTACTGACAAAGGTTTTTAGTGTAGCTGCCCCATTTTTCTGATGATGGGATGATTCATAACCGTGGATCAGGAATCAGTGATGAGGCAAAGATAATTTGAGATCAAGCCGAAGAGCCGAGTTGTCACACGCATAGAGGAGTAATGTGGGTGGCGTCGTACAGGGCCAAGTCAGGGCAAAGATGACCACCCTCGGAGGACAAAGCGCCGGCATATTGCAGCATACTAGTACAAGAGACCAACAACATGCGGTCAAGTCAGTGCCGCACGTGGGAGGGACACACAGTCCCAGTCGAGAGCTCTCATCGAAACTTACAGCATTTCAGCAGCAGTAACACTAGCTAGCAAGCTTCATAGGATATGGGGCCTTTACGGTGCCTCTCTGGCTGCCTGCCTGTAGACCAAGTTATTATGTGGATTAAATTTTGCTGATGCTTTTGCAGCTCAATTCATTGGCTTACGGTTTGTACAATCTCCACTCTCTGAACTCACCTCACGTATACTGACATGGATTGCCTATTTGCCTTACTTCAAAAGAATTTGATTCAACTACTTTTGCACCCTTGTTATCCCTCAATTTGTATTATTAGTAACATGTGTTTAGCTTTTTATTTGACACAGGAAGAGAGGTACCGTAAGAGGTAACAAACAAAGTGTTTGGCAGCAGTCTCATCATTCAAATGTTTATGAATCTCCATGAGCTTCAGTATAAACTTTCATAGCAGCTAATTCGTTGGCTCCTCAATTAGGACATAATTATTATATACTCGTATAAGAATTGCACAAAATCTATACATACAGGAGTTGCATTTATGCAAATATATATATATATATATATATATATATATATATATATATATATATATATATATATATATATATATATATATAGGGAGCTGATCCATTGATAGCGCTAGCAAATGGAGTTAAGTTGCTAGCGCGATCTGACCGTCCATCCTGAAAGATGGACGGTCCAGATCGCGCCTTTTTCCAAAACTGATCCCCGTCCGCCATACTGTCTCGCGGACGGGAGTTTTACCTTTTTGCCCTCCTCCCATGTCCGCGAGACTGTCTCGCGGACGCCTTTCTGTTCCTGACATGTGTCAGGAAAAAGGCGTCCGCCATACTGTATGGCGGACGATCTCTAGGCTGACACATGTCAGGGCCTGTCCCCTCGGTCGCCTATAAAGTCTCGGGCGTGAGCCCCGAGAACTGTCCCCTGGTATCCTAGAATCTATCCCTACTCGGCTCTTTCAGCAAAATTTATGCGGGGCTTTCAGATTCACTTGCTTCCATTTTCAGCACCCTTCAAGCTTTTCTTGGAGTAACACACTTTTGGTTCAAGCATCACTCAAGCAAGGTAAAGTTTGTGATCTTGCTACCGTTTATCTTAGTAATTTTAATTTGTTATGTTCAGTAAATATATAATTAGCAAAATAGGAGACACTTTTGAGATTATGTATATGGTATCCTAAATCGGTCTAATCGTCAAGATAATTTTGAGATAATAAGCGTATTCTATTTCTACATAGGTCTTTTTCACAATGTCTGATTTCGTATCGAGCTCCAGCACCCCCGTAGATGCTAGTGATCCGTATCTAGGACGAACCTTTCAAACGTTGGAAGAAGCTGGAGAATGTTTTCGAGCTTATTCATTGAGGGTTGGTTTTGGCATTAGAATAAAAACTACAAGAACAAGCAGCGTATCGAAAAGGATATGCTCTCGCTTATACGAGTGTCATAGGGGCAGAAACCCAGTGCAAAATGAGACACGCGTAGGCAACGATGACAGTGATGATGACGAAATAGGGTATGCGCGGAGAAGACGGGATTGCTTTGCGCGCACGAATTGCCAGGTCAAGATGTTCGTAAGCTATAAAGCCAAACAAGATCATTGGCTTATTACCAGCCTGGAACTGGCACACAATCACCCGTTAGTAACCCCTTCTAAGGTGAGTCAGATGCATCAACACAAGAAGGTGGGTAAGGTCGCGAGGAGCCTAATTCACACAATGAGCGATGCGCGGCTAGGACCTACCGACATGATTAATGTTCTTGCTGAACAGGCTGGGGGAATTCAAAATTTAAACTTTAACACGACAGACGTTCGGAACGCGGTCCGAACCCATAGACGAGCCGCGTATGACCTCAATGATGCGCAAGCGACAATGAGCCTATTGAAACGGATGCAGATGGAGGACCCGCAGTTTACCTTCGACTATAAACTTGACGACGAGCATCGAGTTAGCATAATTTTTTGGGTCGACGGTCGTTCGAGGCTAGCTTATAAGCATTTTGGGGATGTCGTGACTTTCGACACCACATACCGTACCAACAAGTACTCGATGCCGTTCGCTCCTTTCACGGGCGTCAATCATCATTATCACTCCATCCTGTTCGGGTTCGCCTTGTTAAGGGACGAGAGCGAGAGTTCTTTTGAATGGTTGTTTAGGGTGTGGCTGGAAGCAATGAACTTCAAAGCACCGACTGTTATCATCACCGATCAAGATTTGGCAATGAAGAAGGCTATTGCTACCGTCTTCCCAGATACTCGACACAACTTGTGCACTTGGCACATAAGCAACAAATACCCTGAACGTCTGCATCACATGTACGCAAGGTATCCAGACTTTAAACAGGATTTTGACAAATGCGTCCTCAAGTCATTAACGATTGAGGAATTCGAGGAGAGGTGGGAAAAGCTTGTTCGGGATTACTCATTGCAAGACAACGAGTGGCTCCAGCACTTGTACGGGCTCAAAGAGCAATGGATTGGTGTTTACACGAGAAGTCATTTTTCTGCGGGCATGAAAACGACGGGCAGGAGTGAATCTATGAATGCCACGTTCGATAATTATGTGGGTACAGCTACCAATTTGAAGAGTTTCGTCACATCAGCACAAAAAGCGGTTGCGTCGTTGTTCGTGAAAGAAAGGGCTGCAGACTTTGCAACCACGTACAAGCAAAGGAGAAGGTTGCTTGAGACCCCGCTGGAGCTGAACGGTGCCAAAGTCTATACGAAGGAGATCTTCCTGCTATACCAAGTAGAGCTGCAAAAATCGGGCCGATACAGTATATATAAGGTGGCAGAAAAGTCGTCGCGTGAGTACAAGGTTTATTCGCTCGTGAATGACCTCGTCCCTGAGAAGCTGCGCAGAATTTATACGGTGACCCACGACACATTGACGGACTCGGTGACATGTGTTTGTAAGAAGTTTGAGTTCCATGGCATCCTGTGTAGACACATTCTGCGGTTTTTCACACAGAAGAATATCAGGACAATCCCCGATAAATACGTCCTGCCACGTTGGACGAAAGGTGCAAACAGGTTGCACGGGACCATTTCCTTTCCGGAGCACCCGTATACTGACTTTGAAGAATCAGAGACGTTGCGGTATAATCATCTGGTGACGATGTTCACCCGTTTGTCCGTAAAGGGTGCTGCTACAATGGTCGGATATAAACATCTCCTCGAGGTAGCTCAGCAGCAAGAGCCCATCGTCGACCAATTGGAAGCAGCTTCAGTCAGCAATGCGGTTGACACCGAGCCTACGACGGGATCAGAAGATGACGAGCCGGGGGAGGGAGCCGACAATGATATCCGGCCTTCGGATCCAATTATATCGCAAACGAAAGGCCGCAAGAGATCTACGCGGATGAAAAGCTCTATTGAGACGGCAAGTCAACCAAAAAAGCTAAGAAGGTGTGCATTGTGCAACAAAATGACAGACCACGACAAGCGGAACCATTACAAGGCACTGGGGATAAGTCCAGTGCCTTTGCAAGACGGGGAAGAAGATGATGCCGAGGATGAGGACGAACAAGCTGCAGTGGAACTTTAGTGTACTGAATATTTTGTAATAATCTTTTATGAGCCATCAAAAGTGTCGGACATTTTGTAATAATATTTTAGTAATGACTCGTTTGTAATAACCTTTACAATCATTTTTTTATACGTGATTTCTTACACTGTCCGCTACACTGCGCAGCACAACATTAGAAACCTAAGGTATTAAAGAATACCCCCCCTACAACACTTAGTTTTTTTTGGTTTTGGTTCACTTCTCTGCGTCCGCTATACTATGTAGCGGACGGCCCCGCAGAATACCCCCCCTACAACACTTAGTTTTTTTTTGGTTTTGGTTCACTTCTCTGCGTCCGCTATACTATGTAGCGGACAGCCCCGCAGAATACCCCCCCTACAACACTTAGGTTTTTTTTGTTTTTGTTCACTTCTCTGCGTCCGCTATACTATGTAGCGGACGGCCCCGCAGAATACCCCCCCTACAACACTTAGTTTTTTTTTGGTTTTGGTTCACTTCTCTGCGTCCGCTATACTATGTAGCGGACAGCCCCGCAGAATACCCCCCCTACAACACTTAGGTTTTTTTTGGTTTTGGTTCACTTCTCTGCGTCCGCTATACTATGTAGCGGACGGCCCCGCAGAATACCCCCCCTACAACACTTAGTTTTTTTTTGGTTTTGGTTCACTTCTCTGCGTCCGCTATACTATGTAGCGGACATCCCCGCAGAATACCCCCCCTACAACACTTAGTTTTTTTTGGTTTTGGTTCACTTCTCTGCGTCCGCTATACTATGTAGCGGACAGCCCCGCAGAATACCCCCCTACAACACTTAGTTTTTTTTTGGTTTTGGTTCACTTCTCTGCGTCCGCTATACTATGTAGCGGACAGCCCCGCAGAATACCCCCCTGCAACACTTAGTTTTTTTTTGGTTTTGGTTTACTTCTCTGCGTCCGCTATACTATATAGCGGACGGCCCCGCAGAATACCCCCCCTACAACACTTAGTTTTTTTTGTTTTTGGTTCACTTCTCTGCGTCCGCTATACTATGTAGCGGACGGCCCCGCAGAATACCCCCCTACAACACTTAGTTTTTTTTTGGTTTTGGTTCACTTCTCTGCGTCCGCTATACTATGTAGCGGACGGCCCCGCAGAATACCCCCCTACAACACTTAGTTTTTTTTTGGTTTTGGTTCACTTCTCTGCGTCCGCTATACTATGTAGCGGACATCCCCGCAGAATACCCCCCCTACAACACTTGGTTTTTTTGGTTTTGGTTCACTTCTCTGCGTCCGCTATACTATGTAGCGGACAGCCCCGCAGAATACCCCCCCTACAACACTTAGTTTTTTTTTGGTTTTGGTTCACTTCTCTGCGTCCGCTATACTATGTAGCGGACGGCCCCGCAGAATACCCCCCTACAACACTTAGTTTTTTTTGGTTTTGGTTCACTTCTCTGCGTCCGCTATACTATGTAGCGGACGGCCCCGCAGAATACCCCCCCTACAACACTTAGTTTTTTTTGGTTTTGGTTCACTTCTCTGCGTCCGCTATACTATGTTGCGGACGGCCCCCCTACAACACTTAGTTTTGTTTTTTTTTGGTTTTGGATCGCTTCTCTGCGTCCGCTATACTATGTAGCGGACGGCCCCCCTACGACACTTAGTTTTTTTTTTGGTTTTGGATCGCTTCTCTGCGTCCGCTATACTATGTAGCGGACGGCCCCGCAGACCCCAACACTTAGTTTTTTTTTTTTTGGTTTTGGTTCACTTCTCTGCGTCCGCTATACTATGTAGCGGACGGCCCCGCAGATACACATATTATCGATCACTTTGTTATTTTTTGAACACTTGCCCTGCAGATAGACAGATATCCAACACTTGGTTTCCCACCGTTAAATCACATTGGTCAATAAAATCAATCGCATTCAATAAATTTTTTGGGTTAAAAAAGTGTTGTAACGTTACAATGTGAATTGGGGAACATCATCTCTCGCAGGAATTATGTTCCTTACACGGATTTACAATAAACCTAATAGCTCTAGGCCGGCCATTTATAATTTGCCAAGCAATCCTATACCTAAAGTCTTGTATGCATTCTTCGCTCCAGACAGTCTTCTTGAGGCTCTCAGACCGGCAAATGTAATCCATGTACATGCAGAGGAAGACGCCGCAGTCCGAGGAATTATGTTGCTTGGGCCTACTCCTCTTTAATCGGAAAATGAGGACCGGCCTGCGCGATACCTTCTCCCGACGCCTACCATTGACCAGGGCAGCAAAAAGATTCTGCGAGAACCATAATAAGCATTAAACATAGCTAGCAAAATAAGATTAATCAGTTTTATAATATGCAAGTTACAACAAGAAGGAAACAGGATCTTACCATGGCATCCAACTGGCCTATGCCTCGGTACATATCAATCACAGGCATCACGTCGGTATCGTCGTAGAGACTGTCGACGACTGAAACCGTGCTCTGTAATGGTTCGTAGCAAACCAAGTACCAGTGCGCATTCCCTAAAAAGGGGATTAGAAACACGTCGGCAACACTTGCGCTTACTGGACTATCCCTAGCAAGATATGCTTGTAGGTTAGGGGACGGTTTCCACTGGGCCATGCCTCTCCCCTTCCTTGCATTGCCCCAGTCGTGCCACTCTTGTACTAGGAGCTGATGGAAAAAAGCATCCAAGATAAACACGCGCAGACCGATGTCTGGATGCTCCCGACACCTTCGCCTCAGAATTTGCACGTAGTGCGAGATGACACCGCTGTCTAACCAAGATCCTGGCGCCAGCGAGGCGATCTCTGTCCAAGAGGCATTGTAATCCAAGCCCTCGGGGTGATCCACGTCATACGACGCTCCGTCTTGGGGGGCCCCGCTAAAATAACGGGCTCGGATTATATCGCATTTATGCGGCTTTAGGGGCCTGGCTGGATGCCCTTTCGGATATTGCCCTCGGGGGTCGATCGGGGGATATTGGCCTCCAATTCCTTCTTCGGCCGGCTGATATTCCCCTTCGGGGCCGCCAACTGGTCCCGCCCACGGGACAATGGGCAGTGCCTCGGAGAAACCGTAGTTTCCGAAAGGAAAGTCTTGCGTGACTTGAGAGAGGGGTTCCGGGAACAAATTGAAGGAGGGGCCGCTGTAATCGCCCCACGACGCTTGAGCCTGTCCCATCCCCGCTTCAGAGGTACCAACAACTCCCTGACTCACCCCTGAAGCCTGTCCAGAGGGATCACCGTATCCCTGGCTGACGCCCATATAACCCATTCCCGGGCTTACTCCCGAAGACTGGCCCGATGCTTGGCGTAAAAAATTCCCGCAGCCTAAAGCCAATGTCGCAGCCTGTTGGCAAAGATCCTCGCCCATTGCGCTCACCAGATCCCTCCGCTCACTCAACTTCTGGAAGAATGCAAGCGAGGCATTAACCTACATCCAAAGAGATAAAAAATTAAGTAACTTCAATCAGACATTTATATTCAACTAATTTGGTTCAAGTCAGACTTGTTGGGCAACTTACGAGATTGTATGCCATACGCTCATCGATCTGACCCCTAGGCGCATACCTCTCCCCACGTTCAAAGTTTACAGGGGCTACTCTCCTCCGCGTGATGCGGTAGTACCACTCATCGTACTGATCGATGCTGATAACGGGGTCTGACTCCGAGACGATGGCCGCCAGTGTGTCCTGCCAAGAAGTCCAAAGCTCTATTTCGGCCGCGCACAATTCGTACGCATTGGCGGTGCCAAACACTCCGACATCCGGTGGGTTCCTGTTAACCCTCATATCCGGGGCATCGACTGGCAAACCCTGCTCCAACTCAAAATGGCGCATTGCTCGGTCGGGCAGCTGCCACTCTGCGAGCTCGAAATGGATCAGGGGTGTGCGCTGCAACCCGGAGAGCGTGAAGACGAACGACTCTCCCACCCGTCGCGCCAAACGTATGTACGGTGCCCAACGCATTTGGCCCGGAGATAGACGGTCGAACTCCCCTCGATAGTACGTAATGTTGTGATGGGGATCGACTCTCCTCTTGTAGTGGCTAGCCCTCCGGCTGTACTCCCAAGCACACAACCGAGGCCAGACTTTGTCGGTTCCATCCCTACGCGTTGGTGCACCGGGAGCAAGGTGTTCGTAAGACCACACCTGAGAACATCAAAAAATTATATTTATATCGTTGATTCAACAAAAATAAAACACAATAACGAAGACATGATTTATATGATATACCTGCAATAGCGAGAGACATGCACATATGGCTTTGGAGTTGGGCCTCGTTGCCTTGTGCAATGCTCGGTACAGATACGAAAGAACCGCTGCACCCCAGGCATAATCCCCAACCTCCGACAGGTTACCCAACAACGGTAAATATTTCACGCTGACCGTGTTCTTCGACGTCGTTGGGAATAAAATTGCTCCCATCACCCATAAGAGGAAGGCCTTTGTGTACACCACAAGCTCACGGCCCGTATAGTTTTCCGGCAAAACCCCGTAGGTATCTACCAACCACTTCAACTTTATACCACCAGTGCTAAATTGATCCTGGGGTATCGAAGTGAAGAAGTCTCGCGCTGTTCTCTTATTCGTTGCGTCTGATGGAGGAGCAATTACCGGCCGCCCCGTCACCGGCAACCCCAAGATGAACCCTACATCTTCTAGGGTAATCGTCATCTCTCCGATCGGGAAGTGAAACGTATTCGTTTCACTTCTCCACCTCTCAACAAGGGCACCTATCAAGGCCCGGTCAAGCTGTTGAAAGATCTGCCCATGCGTGAAAATCCCAAACCCAATTCCACGCAGTATGCTTTTCTGGGAATTGTTCAAGGTCCATCTCGTGAACTCGCGAGATACTTCTACGGTGGTGAGAAGTTCTCTTTCCTACGAATTATTAATAAATACAATTTGAGCAAAATTTTTGGTAAAACAACGTTCGTAATAATAAGAAAGTTGATAAATAATGTATCTTACTCCACCATCCCATATGAGCGTACTGATATGGTTGGCTTGGTCGTATAACACGGATGGATCTTCTGGTCCAGGGATAAATTCCATTTTTTGCAACTGAAACTATGGAATTGGATTTTACAAACGCTAGCACATGAATAAATACATACATATATAAATCCTCATCACCGCTAGCACATGCTCAATGCATAATCAAAACCACGCATAAAACGCAATATTGATCACAACTATAGATTAGAAACATGTAAAGGATTGATTTTGTGAACTTACGTGATCTATTAGGGGGGGATTAAAGCTGCTCTTATGAAGAAATTGCGCAGATCTGCTTGCTAACGCCGCTGGGAATATTTGTGAGTAGGAAGAACACGGGGAGAAGAAGAGTGTAGAAGTTATAGGGGGACTTTCTTTTGGGTTTGAATATATATATTTGCTGTCCGCTGGACAATATACATTTGCCGTCCGCTATATAGTCTCGCGGGTCTGTTCCTTGTCCGCTATATAGTATCGCGGACGCTAGACTTTTGGTAGTTTTCTCTACGTCCGCTATACTATGTAGCGGACGACACATCTTCTCTACGTCCGCTACATAGTATAGCGGACGGCCCCGCAGAATGTTTTTGGTTGTGTTCTCTACGTCCGCTACTTAGAATACCACTACTTAGTTTTTTCTTCTACACTTTGTTCCACCTCTCCAAAACTTCGTTTTTTCTACACTTTTTTCAGTTTTTAAAACTGAAAAAAAAAGAGGGAAAAAAAATTTGTCAAACGGGGCCTTAGTTTTTTCTTCTACACTTAGTTTTTTCTTCTACACTTACTTCCACCTCTCCAACACTTAGTTTTTTCTACACTTAGTCCAAACTGTCCGCTATATAGTATCGCGGATATACTTACCGCAGAAAATGGTTGGCACGGACCAGACATTTTTTTTCAGTTTTTAAAACTGAAAAAAAAAAGAGGGAAAATTTTTTTGTCAAACGGGGCCTTAGTTCCCGACCTTCCCGAACCCGGCCTAAGCGGAGGGCCCCTTATATCCGCTATATATATAGAACTATACAATGTGGCGTAATGTAATAAATTGGAATAAATTGGCGCCCGTGATGCAGTTTTAATAAATTGAAATAAATTGGCCCGAAGACTTGTTTTAGCGACATAGTACGTTAATGCTATTTTAATAAACTGACGCCCAAAGACTTGTTTTAGCGACGGAATCAACAATCTCAATTTTTCCAAAAAATAATGTACAATTCATAATCAACGATCTCAATATATCAATATATCGAGGCAACAAAAAAAGGCACAATTAACCAAGAAAAAATTTGAAAACATAATAAACAAGAACATAAATATTTTTATTATAATAAACTATGGTTCACAAATGGGGTACGAAAGCTTTTCACAAGCGCTCCGTTCAAAGATTACAACTTGAAAATCCCACCACCCAAGGTGTTCGAACACTACAAAGTCCCCGAGTTCGAGGCCATGCTGGCGCACGAAGACGTTCCAACCCTCTGCGAATTCCTTTTTTTGGGATCGGCCGGGCTTCAGCTTGATTTCAACCTGCCATGCCCCCTTGCGGCTATATAATCTTGCACTATCATGAATTGTTGTAAATTGATTGGTAAATGCTTCCGGTATGTCCTACCAAACACAAAATACAAAAAATAGGTTAGTTTTGGTTAAGAAAAACAAAAGATCAAACTTTTAACACACGAAAATACAGAGAAAGAGAAAGAGGGATAGCCTACAAGTTCATGCTCAAATCCCGGCATCATGACTTTGAAAAAGTGTTTGCCTACCAGGTGCAAGTTGCCAATATAATCGTAGGCGTAGGTGGTCTCCGATCCAGAAGCCATCGAGATCGTCGTTGAGGTGAGGACGGTGGTGTCGGCGGGGAGATGTGGGTGACCGGAGATGTGAGTCGCCGTAGATGGGGTAGCGGCTTTAGGTTAGATGTTCGAGAGAGGGGACGCCGTCCGCTACAATAATATAAATACCCCGATCTGATTAAATATTTATAGCAGGAGAGAGTTGACGCCATACAGATACCAGGGGACAGTTCTCGGGGCTCACGCCCGAGACTTTATAGGCGACCGAGGGGACAGGCCCTGACATGTGTCAGCCTAGAGATCGTCCGCCATACAGTATGGCGGACGCCTTTTTCCTGACACATGTCAGGAACAGAAGGCGTCCGCGAGACAGTCTCGCGGACATGGGAGGAGGGCAAAAAGGTAAAACTCCCGTCCGCGAGACAGTATGGCGGACGGGGATCAGTTTTGGAAAAAGGCGCGATCTGGACCGTCCATCTTTCAGGATGGACGGTCAGATCGCGCTAGCAACTTAACTCCATTTGCTAGCGCTATCAATGGATCAGCTCCCATATATATATATATATATATATATATATATATATATATATATATATATATATATATATATATATATATATAAAGAGCTGATCCATTGATAGCGCTAGCAAAATAGGAAAAGTTGCTAACGCGATCTGGCCGTCCACGCGCGATCTGTGGATGGCCCAGATCTTTTACGCTTTTTTTAGCCGTCCGCTACATAATGTAGCGGACGATTTTTTGACAAAAATACCCTCAAGTTTAAAATAGTCCCGTCCGCTACATTATGAGGTGACGGACTTTCTGTCATTTTCTTTTTTCTTTTCTCATTAATGCTCTGACTTTTTCCTCTCTCTCTCTTCCCTTTCTCTCATCCGCTACATTATGTTGCGGACAAGTTTTCTAACAATTTTTTCTCTCTCTCTCTCTCTCTCTTTTCTCTTGGCATCAACTCATTCCGGTAGTTCTAGAAACTCATTCCAGAACTCGTAGGAAAGAAAGATTTCATTGATCTTCAATACTTTTTTCATCAAAATCACTTGGGTTTTCACCCATTTGCTTAGGTAGCTGAAATTCATACCCAAAAGTAGAGGGCCTGAATTGCAGAGGTCAAGCATCTCCAAAAGCAGAAAGCCTGAATTGCGGCAATCTGTTTCAAAGCTTTTCTTTTGATGGTTATCATATGAAAGGAGAAAGAGGGGAGAGGAGGACGAAAGAGAAGAAAAAAGTGGTGAGAGAAAAAGATTAAGTCAGATTGAAGAGAAAGGACATAGAGAGAGGGAAACAAAGTCAGAGCATTAATGAGAGAGAGAGAGAGAGAGAGAGAGAGAGAGAGAGAGAGAAAGAAATGTTAGAAAACTAGTCCGCTACATTATGTTGCGGATGAGGGAAAGAGAAGAGAGAGAGAGAAAAAAAAAAGTCAGAGCATTAATGAGAGAAAGGGGAGAGAGAGAAAAAAAATGACAGAAAGTCCGTCCGCTACATAATGTAGCGGACGGGCTGTTTTTAAACTTAAGAGTATTTTTGTCAAAAAATTGTCCGCTACATAATGTAGCGGACGGACTAAAAGAAAGCGTAAAAAGATCTGGTCGTCCACAAATCATGCGTGGACTGCCAGATCGCGTTAGCAACTTCTCCTATTTTGCTAGCGCTATCAATGGATCAGCTCTCTCATATATATATATATATATATATATATATATATATATATATATATATATATATATATATATATATATATATATATATATATATATATAGATAGAGATCAATTAGTGTACACCTTATATTCAACGGTTCACATGCACGAAAACGCCACAAACACAGTCCACGACTATAAGATAGACTTTCATCCCTGTCTGATTTGGCTGCTTTATTCTACACGTAGGTGTTCCCATGATATTGGGAAAAAGGAAATCTTCTAAATCTTTTTTCATGCCAAAAGATACAGATTCTGGTCTATACTTGGGGCTTGATCAGTG